>JAMXBD010003074.1:0-141959 GCA_024138025.1 Combretum micranthum | reverse complement strand
ATTTGATCAACTGAGAGGGGCCAAATACTTCACTAAATTGGATATTCACTCGGGATATCATCAAGTCCACATTGCTGAGGGTGACGAGCCCAAGACCATTTGTGTTACCTGCTATGGTGCCTATGAGTTTCTATTGATGCCCTTTGGTCTCACCAACGCCCCTGCAACTTGCACTCTAATGAACAATGTGTTTCGTGAGTACTTGGATAAATTTATGGTGGTCTACCTTGATGACATTGTAGTGTATAGCAGCACGTTGGAGGATCATGTGAAGCACTTGCAGATGGCATTTCAAAAGCTGAAAGAGAATCATCTCTATGTGAAGCGAGCGAAGTGTGCCTTTGCCCAGAAGTGTATCAACTTTCTTAGGCATGTAATTAAAGAAGGGCATGTTCGAATGGATGGGGCCAAAGTGGAAGCCATCAAGGAGTGGCCGGTCCTAAGGAGTGTCACTAAGTTGCGCTCATTCATTGGACTCGCCAACTATTACAGACGATTTATGGAGGGATATTCCAGGAAGGTTGCTCCCCTCACAGATCTATTAAAGAAGGATCAAGCATGGTCTTAGAATGAGGTGTGCCAGGCTGCCTTTGAAGATTTAAAGCTTACTATGATAGAGGAGCCAGTCCTCGCCCTGCCTGACATCTTTGAACCATTTGAAGTCCACACGGATGCCTTCGACATTGCTATGGATGGAGTGTCGATACAGGATGGCCATTTAGACGCATATGAGAGTCGGAAGCTAAACCCCACCAAACGCAGATACTCAGCACAAGAGAAAGAGCTGCTAGCCATTGTGCACTGCCTCAGAACATGGAAACACTACATGTTGGGGTCCAAGTTCCTTGTAAGAATGACAACTCTGCTGCCAGCCATATCCTTACTCAACCCAAGCTCTCAGCCAAACAAGCAAGATGGCAAGAGTTCCTTGTAGAGTTTAGTATGGAGATTGTGTACCGTAGTGGGCAGACTAATCAGGTAGCAAATGCCTTAAGTAGGAGAGCAAATTTGGCTTCTTTAGCCCAAATAGCCCAACAATCTGCCAATCGAGTTGCCGGTACTATTCAAGAACGGATTAAAGAACACTTAGACCAAGACCTATTGGCCAAAAATTTGAAGCAATTGATTGATGAGGGCAAGACTCGCAGGTTCTGGGTTGAGGATGATCTAATTTATACTAAGGGCCATCGTTTGTATGTTCCTAAGGCAGGAAACTTGAGGAGGGCGCTCATGAAGGAGTGCCATGATATATTATGGGCTAGCCATCCCGGTTGTAGAGGATGATGAGCTTGTTAAAGCAGGGCTGCTACTGGCCAGATATGAAGGAAGATGTGATGAACTACACCAAAACATGTTTGACTTATCGGCAAGACAAGATTGAAAGGCAGAAACCTGCAGGGTTGTTGAAGCCCCTTTCAGTGCCTTCTCGCCCATGGGAAAGCGTCTCCATGGATTTCATCTCTTCCCTACCAAAAGTGGGGGAGCTTTCATCCATCTTTGTTGTGGTAGACAGATTCTTGAAGTATGCCACCTTCATTCAGACCACAAAAGCTCTAACGCTACAGAGATTGCCCAGCTTTACTTCAAGCATGTAGTCAAATTCTAGGGTATGCCTTAGAACATTGTGAGTGACCGAGATGCTAGATTCACAGGGAAGTTTTGGATCGAGTTGTTCAACATTTTAGGGTCTGTACTTAGCATGTCCTCTAGCCACTACCCTCAAAGTGATGGACAGACAAAGCGGTTCAATGGGATGATGGAGGAATACTTGCGACACTTTGTGGGTGCCAATCAGAAGAATTAGGTGGAGTTACTGGATATTGCCCAGTTTTGCTTCAATATCCAACGAAGCTCTTCCTCTAACAAAAGCCATATGGAAATTGTTATGGGTCGACAACCATTATTGCCTTACACAGTGGTAACACCATATACTGGGAAATGCCCAAAGGCTTATATGTTTGCAAAGGATTGGAAGCAGACAACTGAAGTTGCTAAGGCTTATCTTGAGACAGCTTCAAAGTGCATGAAGAAGTGGGTAGATGAGAGGCGCAGACCTAGAGAATTCAATGTTGGAGATCAGGTCCTCATCAAGCCTTTTTCTAGATCAGATCAGACCATTGAGACATAAGGACAAGAGACTCATGCAAAAATACATTGGTCTAGTCCCTATTGTTGTCAAGATCGGAAAAGCTGCTTATAAAGTGGAACCATCCAAGTGGTTGAAATTTCATCCTGTCTTCCATGTAAGTGTTTTGAAGCCATACTACTCCACATAGAAGATTCTGCACGCAACAAGTCAAAGTGGCCGAATGTCAAGTTTAACTCCAATGTTGGTGAAGCCGTCAAAGATATCCTTGTTGAAAGAAGTGTCAAAGATCCAACCACAGGAGCAGCACAGACATAATACTTAGTGAAGTAGAAAGATCGTGGAGCAGAAGACAATAGCTGGAAGATAGAAGAAGATCTTATATCTCTAGCTAAGAGGAGAGCAGCGCAAGCCAAGGCGATTCAAGTACCAAGATCGAGCTCCAGCACACCTTGCCGAGGATATCAATAGATTAAGTGGGGGAGGATGAGACAATCTTTTGCAATGTAGGTATATAGGGGGGGCGAACTTGTAAATATTTTTATTATTATTTTAATTTAGAGGTGTTGCCTCCTCACCAAAATTAATGCCTCTTCCTGCAAGAGCCAAAAATACATATTAAGCTCTTTGTGGGGGTGTAAGTACTATTCTGGATTGAAACTCTTACTTACCGATTGACTGCCCATAGTCAATGATATCTCATCTTACACAATACCACCCCCTCCCCCTAAACACACACACACACACACTTTTTTGTAGCCTTGTACATTTGATATTAATGAAAAGTGTTATTCATATATTGATTTATTGCCCGTGTCCCCTTTTACTTGCTGTTGGTTATCCTTGTTGCTTTGTGTGTGTCGCTTACAGATTTTAGGCTTGCTTACTACTACAGAGGTAAGATAGTAAGTGCCGTACGGTTTAAGTGTGCTAGCGAAAGCCTTAGACCGTGACATCCATAACATGTTTAATAAGCTTAATTGCCTCTCTTGGGCCTAATGGTAGGTTGCCAAAAAACCACACTTGTCGCATATCCTCCATGTGCATGTAGACTCGAAAATCGATAAAGATTAGGTTCAGATTTAGTCCTTTCCATTCATTTAAATTATCCATCAAGAAATGCAATATCTTTAGTTCTTATCATTGTCCCCCTCACAACGGACCAAATAACTTAAATACTAGAAAGCTCTACTAATTCCTTTTTATTCCAAAATATACAATGTGCATCTTGTCTTATTCTTCTACTAAAAAGGTTTATTCTTAAAATGTTCTTACTATTTCTCCACACTATATAGTATGTTCCATTTTTAGATGCATGCTAGGGATCGTATCAATTTCCAAAAGCTTGGGACTTCTTTATAAGAAGATGAAATTTAGGGTATGAATTTGACAATTTTATCACTCAATTTAATATACTAATTTCTCTACTTTGGAAAGCTTTAGTCCTTTAAATGCAGCGACATCACCTCATTTGATTAAAAGATCACTCCTTTTTTTGCCTTCATTACTAGTTTTTTGTATACGTGTGTGTGTGTGTGTGTATTTAATGGTAAATTTGTTGATGAATCTTCAAGACATCTTGAATTCACCACATCTTCTTTGGCTTTACCCCATTTAAAATACAATGCCATAATAACTCTAGAGATACATGATGATTATAATCATATTTAACCACAAGTCAAGAGGTTGCTTATTGTAGAATTATGACGGTATCTTGTGTGAAAATTCCACACTTGGTAGGTATATATAAGGTTATGTAAGCAATTATAATGTACTGAATGACCTTGGGTTAGGACTTGCCTGGTCATGGCATTTAACAAATGGGATTCCTAAGTTAGAGAAGTTGATATTTCTACAAGGTTCAAGGCAAACTTGAATAGGTTGGGATTGGACTTAACATGCCAACCAGAGCAAGCAATGGGTCAAACTATGTTTGAGAGGTCCTAATTCATACTTGACCATCAATATTAAAATATTTACTAAAATAGGATTTAATAGAAATTAATTATTAAAATACCTTGCTATAATTGTGTATTGAACATGCATCCTAAATTAATTAATACCCATGCGATTTTTGAAATAGATTAGCATGTTAAATATGCAAGATATACATAGTGTAATGCTCATGTCTACCACACGAGTTTTGTTTTGTATAAGTCCAACATGCATATCCTGATAGTTATGTATATGATTGTGAGAGAGATTGAAAAGATGTTTGACATTTACAAAATGCTTAGAAGAGGTCTAGTCTTTGAGTTAGAGATGAAGGTGAAAGACCATGAGTGCAAATTCAATTTCACAGAGAAGTTGCTTTGGAGCTACATTTCATGTGATAGGATTTCAATTTTGCTGGTGAAAGTGTACCATTTGGAGTTTTATTCAAATGTAAACCAAATAGAACTTGTATTTTACACATATGAGATGCGCATAAATCAATTTTGAGCAAAAGCTTCTATATGCGATCTGCTTAACCACCGAAATTGTATTCTCAAATTTTATCTTGGGGTGCATTTTGATAATTAATTTCCACATTTTCTATATTAATTCACCTTTTGACTATTTTTAGCTTTTTATAGATGTCCTTTTTCATAATACCACTTCGTTATTTGAATTAATATTTTTTTAGCAACAAAAAAAAATAATCTTTTTCTAAATGGGACAATTTATTGTAACCTTTACCTAGTATTTTTGCAAAAATAACCCTATTTTACAAGCTATCATTAGTAACCTATCATACATAAAACTCTTTTAATAATAACCCTTTAATCTTTCAATTACATTAAATAGAAAGATACATTTTTTTTATTCAACGAACGACATTTACAGTTGCAACTTTTGTAAAACCTATCACACAAAGACAAAAGTATCGATATATTTACATACATTCAAATCAAACATGAAATCTTTCACTTTAGCCTGCATCTTCTTAAACAACACATGTAATATTTTCCCTTGATAACACAATCTCCAAATCCTACAACCTATATTACTTCCATGCATGAACATAAGCATTTGAGAAGTGCATTGATCAGGGATGTGACATGCATGCAATTCTTTCAAACATAAATTCAAATTCAAACATTCTTTTGGCATGATTAGACATTTAGGGTTTTCTATATAAAGTGATAACGCATGTAATAAATCATTCTTTTTTGATGTCATTGTTATTATTTCAAGTTTTGATGATTTATTCCATGTAATTGAAGTGCCTTGACAGGTTTGATTTTAAATAATTCATATCTTTGCAAAAAGCTTTGATTTTTGTTTCCTTGATAGTAACTGTCCCTTCATATGTTTCAGGCAATGTATCCCATATTTTTTTAGTTGTATCACATGAAGAAATTAAGTAGAATTCAGATGGTGCTACAGTAGCAAGTAACTGACTTTTAGCCTTGTTATTTTTTCCTATAAGCTTCAATTTTGCCACTGTGAGCTCAGCATTATTGGTCATTATTACTTAATTATCTCCAAAAGTAATTACCTACCATAAAGCATAGTCACTAGCCTTAATATAAGTGGACATGTGCATTTTCCAATACAAGTAATTCGTGCCATCAAAGTATGGAGCTTAATTGATTTTAATGTTATTCTTAACCATTATGAAGTGGATCACTTAAATTAGTAAAAGAGACCTGCTTTGATACTAATTGTTGGTCCTAAAAAGATAATCAAGAAGAGGAGGTGAATCGGTTACTAACAATTTTAAACCTTTTCTTTTAAAAATTATTCATAACCTAATTATTTATTCAATAATGTATAGCCTTTAAATTAATTTTGCAAACACAAATAAAAATAGACAAGTAAACCGAATTACCCTAAACCTTCACCTAGCTAAATTAGGAATAGTTTAATGGAATAGTATAATAGGTGATTATTTTTGAATTAGAATTAGAATTTAACTTAGATAGTTTAGTTAAATCAAGTAAAGTAAATTATGAAAAATAGTCAGATAATTTAACAAATTAGTAAGCAGATTAAATTGAATTTGAGATTTCAAATATCTCATTGTTTTATTTATCTATTTCGAAAAATTGAATTTCATAATCTCTTCAAATTTTTCAATTAGAATGCCTTTTTCTCCAATTTCAATCCCTTAGACCAAGCATTTAATTTTAAATGTTTAGTAAAACTTCTAAACCCTCGAACTTTAGTTAACTTTCATTTTAGAAAATCACTGTAGATTTTGAATTCAACTACTTATCTAAAGACGTTAGTTTCTAAGTTTACACCCAAACTAAATATCAATCTCTTATAAGCTAAATTTTAAAACTATATTTGTGATTTGAAATATTAATTTCTATTATATATCTTCTAAAACAACTTTCTAATTATTTTTAATACAAAAAATAACCATCTGAAAAATTTAATCTCAAATCCTTTATTTATAAATATCTCCTAAATATCTTTTATATTACTTACTTTTCCTTTTCCCCTTTCATTGCCACCTGCCTCTTCTTTCTTTCTCTTTTTCTTTCTTATTTCTTCCTTTGCCTCCTATGTATTCTTCTTCTACCTCCTTCTTTCTTCTTCTACCTCCTTCCCTTCTTCTTCTATGTGACTTTCTATCTCTTCTCTCTCTTTCTCTGTATCTCTCTAAAATTAAAATCTCAAATTCAATAAGACTATAGAAGAAATAGAAGATGGGAAAACAAGATAAAAAAGGTAGATTAAGCATGAAGAAACTACAATATCTAAGGAGGAGAAGTAGTGAGAAAATCAAAATCCATAGATTTGATAAAAATATAAGTTTAGTTGTTTTTCTTATTTTGATTGTCGTTCATGTAAGTAATTATTGAATTAGAGCTATATATATATATGTATATATATAATTGATGATGACAAAAATTGATAGATCCAAGATACATAAACATATATGTAAAACTTGGATATTTATACACATGTGTAGGACAGGTGTTTGATGAAATGATTTAAAGTTTTGTGAAGTAGAAACGTGATTAAAAGTGATAGATAATTCTAAAAATAAGTTGTATTTTGAGTTTGTGATGCAAACAAGTAGATAAAGGAGTTAGTTTCTAAAGAAAATAAACAAGTAAAACGTGGAATCAAAGATAGAGCACTCATTACTGGCTTGATGGAGCCCGTGATAGTCCCTCTTATCACTTTTTTTCCTTTGGTCACCCCTCCTTCACGAGCGTGATGAAGAGAGTGATAACCCTTTGATGCCTATCACACCCTTCATCATACCCGTGATGGATGGAGTTATGGCCTCCAGTCACCATTTTTCTTTGATCACACCTTCATCACACCCGTGATAGAAGGGTGATCAGCCTTTGATGCCCATAACACACCTGGAGGGGTTACGGAATGGGTGATCGTCTCTGGTTTTAAAAAAAAAAAGAAGAAAGATAAAATGAAATATATCAATAATAGTTAAAATGTATATTAGTTAATTTATATAGTTAAGAGTGAGTCAAGAGAAATTATAGATTAATGACCAATTAGATTAAGCTTAGAAATTAAGTACAAAGTGAACTTAGTTAATCAACCTAAGTTCAACTTGGCTTGATAAATCTAAATGAGCTAATATATATTAGACTAATTAAGATCTTATAAGATATATTATAATGCCTTAATGAAATGAATACATATAACTTAGTACTAAACTAAGTTTAAAGTAAATTTTGAATATGAAGTGAACTTAGTCTAAAATAGACAAACTTAGAGTAATTAAGATATTAATGGATATATAACAATGATTTAGAAAGATATTTGAATATAATCTGGTAATTGGATTAATTGATTAAATCTAACTAATTTAACTAAGATTAAGTTATGGTCATATTAAATATAGCTTAAATTATTATAGACATAACAATTAATTAGATTAAACATAGTTTTTAAGTATAAAATAAACTTGGTAAATGAATTTAAGTACAACTTGGCTTAACAAACTCCAATGAGCTAAAATGGATTAAATTGATTAAGTGTAATTAACTTAACTTAGTAACTTAATTACATGATTAAGTTTAATCAAATTGGCTAAGATTAGATTAATATAAACTTAACTTATAATTGACTTAGATTAATATGTCAGCTTAAACCTTCAATGATAAGGAGAAAGTAATTTCTAAAATATATTAGACAAAAGCTAGGTTTAATTAAAGATAATTTGATTGATGATGGAGAATTGTCCATATCTTAGAGATGCGACCTTCGTGGCCATGGCGGGGTTCCTATTTTCATGTTGGATCAAATAAAAACATAAAATGAATGATTAATATGAAATTTAGTATAAGTTAATAAATAATTAAATTGCTTATATAATTTAATCTTTTGAATAGATGTTTAGATCTTGTTTCTATTTCTTCTGGATTGTCTTCTAATCTCCACCAGTTTTTAGATAAAGTACGTAGTGATGTACTTATTGTTTGCTAGGGCAAGCATTCCTAATGAGCTAAAACTTAAAGATGGCTTAAATAAATGAGTGTTGCCTGTGCTTGTGTCGTTTAATCCAATCCCGGGAGCGATGATCTTGTTCGAAGTGAGCACAGTAGTATAGGTACTTGGACCACTCTCATCATGATGCAATGGCATTTATAAGTGGCTCGGTGGGTAGCTTATGGGGCAAACTGTATTAGCGTAACATTTGCTTAAGCTTGGGGTTAAGTAACATGATTTAGTTTACGTTTATGGGATCGGTTAAACTAGAAGATGTTATGAACTGAGACTAAGTAAAGATGAGTAATGGCTATGAACCCTATATAAGACTATTTTCTTATAAAGTTATATAGGAGATATAGGTATTTGGACTGCCTATATCAATCCCCTAAGCAACTGCTGTTACTTAGGACTTCCAGGTTCTCAATATTATTATGGAGTATGGGTGCTCTAGTGTTGATTTGTTTACTTTAATTAAAAATAATAATCTATTGTTATTGCATTGCATTGCATTTAGCTTAAGCTTTTATATCATCTCGTGTATACTTATGTTATTGTTTATTGGGCTTCGGCTCATTATTCTCTCTTTCTAGGTGTTGATTGTATGATGATGATGGTTTGGTTTTACAATGATGATGATTATCTCGGGTTGGGTCAACTTAGGCTAAGCTTGTTGAAAAGAGAAGTGGTTTAAACTTGTTAGACGTATTTTGTTTTTATTTTCATTTAATAATTGAATTTATAATTTATAGTTCGTAATATCTTTTGAGGGCCTAGTGGAGCCTAACTTTTGTAATTTAAGTTATTTAAAGATTTGTTGTACCATCAAGAACGGTATATGGGATACCTGATGGTATTGTTTTGTTTGAGAAAGTTGATATACTCTTGTAGGAGTAGAAGCTAGAAATGTTTTTATAAAGTTTGTTTTCTTCTTGTAAATCCAGTTATCTTCATAATCTGATTAAATAATTTTATAACTTAAAATTTGGCTAGCAAATGTTTAACATAAACATAATCCTTTAAGGAAGTCTGTGTGTGTAATCTATAAGGTATTATACGTGGTGGTTGTATATACCTTGATTAAATTTAGGGCATCACATAAACAGATGCATAAAAATAAAAGAGTATGGTAAAAAGAAATTGTGCAAGTATTTATAGAGGTTCCGCCTTGTACATCCTCTCTTCCAACTTTAAGTTAGGGACTTGATATTCCACATCAGTATGTTTCACTCTAACCAATCAAAATCAAGATTATAAATAGTGTCCTCAATTCACTCTAACCATACTTCATACTAACCCTTAGTTATCTCTGATCTTAGAGCCTATTTGCAATCTAATTATCACAAAGTGAATAAAAGAAAATGAGGAACAAAGGAATAAAAGATTTTTTAAAAATTTGGCTCAAATATAAAAATAGAAGTAGCAAAATTTAACACAAGTATGATCACAATATCATTGTTAGAATGAAAACTTCTTTGTATCTTATGATTTTGAACTCTACTAAACATATATAGCTTCATGTTTCTAATCGCTACAAGTGGATAAGGTAAATGTTAGAGATAAGATTCATTCCTAATACTGTGCCCCATGAGACTATAATTTTCATGTTTATCTCTTAGAAAAATTGAAATATTAATCCTTATCTTGCAAAAAATTGAAATGTTAGTCTTCATCTTGCTACAACTGAGATCTGTAGCTGATATGTAAATGAATGTTGACTATATCTTGATTAAAAAAAAAAACTGCTTCTAATATGCTTCCTTTGAAATATCTTTATAACTCAAATAAATAGAGTATATCTTGCTTCCTTTTATCTTCTAAAACTTTGAACGCTATCTAATGTTAAATTACGACTTTGATTCTTCAAAAATATGAATCCTCATTAGATAAACTTCATTCGGTAGATCTAAAACAAATTTTACGTTTGTCTTGAAAACCTTAAATTTCTTGTCAAATTAAATCTTTGAAGATCCTTAATATGATATAAATTCAAATCCCCTAGATATATTGGGTAACTTTATGGAACATTTTGAATGTATTACCTAAATATATTCAACTTTGGAGCTGGCCTTGAAATTGATGAAAACTTTGAAAGAGAAAAAAAATTGTTCTACAACATTCTATTCATAAACTATTGTGCAGCAGGTCTACCTTTTGAGTTAGTCTTTGAGTATTACCGATATCTTGATAAACTTTCCATATAGTCTTTAAGTTACGCTACGAGTTAAATCTTTATTTGATAAACTTTTCATAAAACTTCTAAGAATGCTTGATTGATTAATCTAGTTTTCTCATATATTTAAAAATTGTACACTTAATAATTTTGTTAGGAATCTTTAATCATTTTGTTATCATCAAAACTAATAGTGAGAGAACCTAACAATTTTCTAAAATTTGAATTTTTTACATACTATCTAATATCTTTTTTTTTATTATTTTTTATAATATTACCAATTAGATGAACTAAAGGAATTGTGGTAATTATTTCTTTTTGTACCCATCAAATTATCATTCGTCTTTACATTTTAATTATATAATTTTTAAATTTCCACTTCAACAAAGTTAATATGATTAATCTTTTCCTCGCTTATTTGTTTTTTTTGTTATGATAGGTATTTGTTAAATTATATTTTTTGTTATGTGATGTTCTGTATGGATCATATCATTCACAAATATATAAAGTTATGAAGCATAATTTTTATATTTTGTTTCATTATTTAATCAATCATGTTTAATATGTGAGTTTAGGTAGATTGTGTTATATATAGATTGCATAATATATGGATATTAAGGCTTTTTCCCCCTTATGGTGCATTTGGTATGTAGAATCAAACTGGATTAAAATAATGGTTTCAAATTTCCTTCACTCTTCCTTTTTTTTTTTTTTGGCCATATTCTCTTTTTCTTATTTAGAAGCGTTTTTAAAAACTAGAATTATGATTCCTTTAAATAAATGGTTAGTAGGGATTCTATTTTGCTCTTCGAAGACAGAAGTGTGATTCCATTATATATCTATTTATGGTTATTGATAAAATACTTTACACATTTATCATCTATATTTATCAAGAAGAGTATTTTATAAATTTCATTATGCAAACATATTGAAACAAATGAATATATTTACCATTCATTTGTTGATTCCATTCTATTATAATCCATTCAAATTTAGACAATTCTAGCATACCATACATGGAATTTACACCATATTTTTTTAATTAGTTGTTTGAGAGCAATTGTCCACTTGATAATGATATAATATTAAGTTTTAAGTATGAGATGATTGGTTTTATTAAAAAAAGTGTCAAAGACAATAGGGATGTGTTTTTTTTTGTCCCTTCGTTAAACACATCACATCAAGATTTCTCAATTATTTATCACATATTATTTTTTGGCCAGCTATCACATATAGGTTTACTTGTAAGAAATCATCATGAAAAAATGAATTGATTTCTTAAAAAAAAGAAAAAAAAAATGTTGTTTGCTCGAATTCGGTAAGGGTTGAATCTTAGAGGTTTGTACTTTTGTTTGTATTGGGTGTAAGGATTGCAAATACATAAATTCAGTTAATGGCACGTTTAGCGTATACCCAACATAGCTATTTTGATGCTTAAGTAAAAAGTTGTCACAGTAAGCCTGTAAATCCAAAGAGAATAAGTAGTTGAGTGCAACATTATTACCTATATTCTAAGAGGTAGACGAGTATTTATAGAGGACCAACTTAATGGTTATAGACGTTGTGAGTTAGTGGACAAGTGGGTGGTTGGGTAGAAGTGGAGGACGTGGGGGAGATCCACGACTTCACTACTTGAGTGCTAGACAAACCTAACCACTTGTATTAGGCAGTAAGTAAAGTAGAGGCAACTGACCAAGCGTTGAAACTGTTGTATTAAGATCGGGCTACCAATCATGGAATATGCTGGTAGGTTTTATGCCTAGCAAGTTAGTCTAACCCATTATTGTACCAAGCTTGGATCGAGTGATGCTCTATTCCAAAATAGACCAACAACAAAAAGAAACATGTAAGAATTGTTCCTTCTATCATTATTTTTATTATGTATAATTCTACATTTTCAAAAGAGGATAAATTAAAGTAGAAGGTATTGATATTTGGAGTAAATTTATTTAGGGTATCAATGTTTTAAGCCATTAAAAAGAGATATAAATTTTTTTATAAAGTATATCAAATGTGGTGTCAATATTTTTATAAAGTGTATCAAATAAGGTGTCAATATTTTGCAATGTTTATTTGAGGTGTTAGTGTTGTATTAGTTTTCAATTAAATCTTTTTAACTCTCCATCAATAGTCAATTATATATATTATATATATATATCTTATTAAACTTACTCTGTTAAACCTTGATACCCTTTTCAATCACTCAAAATGTTAACATCTTAAATGAACTTATCATCAAATCCTAATACATATTTTTAAATCATTTAAAACATTTATATTTTTACGTAGTTTATCCTTCAAAAGCATACATGAAGATTGTGCACAAAATATGAATATATATGGTAAATTATGCATGTCATAGTAATTTAAAAAAACCACATAATTATTTTATGAACCAAAATTCAAAACTTGGAAAGAAAACTTTTTTATTATGATGGAAAATTCTATTCATTCATTTCAACAAATTCAACCAAAAAAAGAAGAAGAAAATCTACAGATTATAGATAAAGATAAATAAATTAAGCAAAACGTTGCTTCAAATTAAAGAACAGATACTTATATTAAAAAGAATAAAAAAAAGGCCAATGCTAGATTTTTAGTTAGGAATGATTTTGGATATCTTGAAAATTATGATGTTTGTATATACATTTTCAAAGTAAGTGTTATGATTCTTTTATCATGAGATTTTTTTTGAAAGCTTGAACAATGCATGGGCATAATTAAAATAAAAAATAATAAATCAACAAAAGACGCCTTTGTAAATTGTGTATTTACAAAAGTTGTATATTTAAAAAATATTACTTATTGCAATAAGTATTTTTTTTTAAATAATAAACCACATGTAAGTGGGTTTGTATAGTATATACTATATATACAACTTTTGACTTTTCTTTTAAAATATACATATTTTTGGTTGAATGCTGAAAAATTATATATCCTGTCTTTTTTGGATTATTAAATTTTTACTTATATCGATAATTTATTTTTATCATATTAATATTGATTCGATTTAATTTATTATATAAATAAAAATATTAATTTTTTATTAATATCATATATGAATTAATTTTTTATTAATATTATATCTGGATTAGTTTAATACAGTAATGTCAAAAAATCCCCAGGCATTATTCAAAATAATTTACTGAGCAGGCCTAATCTCCAGTCATAAATCCATCCTGCGGCCACCGTCTGCAAGAGACCTTTCCCATTTTTTTCTTACTCAGACCTCCTTTATATTCATACTTTTCCTTTTCTTCTGTTTACCTTTTCTTTCTCGGCAATGAAAATCCTTTCCCGAATTCCTCATTGTCGTCAATCTTCACGAACAATGTGAGATCCAAAGATAGCTATACCATCCATTGTCATTCACTAATCACTGCGATCGAATTTTGGATCCGTACATATCTCCCGCTCCGTACATTAAGAGAGAGGAGTCAAAGCCAATAATCGAACAAAAGGATGTCGTTCTCATTCTTCAGGCCGTCGCGGCCAAAACGCCGCAGGAATTAGTGAAAGCCACCAAGGACAGTCTCATGGCTCTCGACACTAAAACTGTTGTTGAAGTCAAAGCACTTGAAAAGGTTTTTCATTGCTGTTATTGTTGTCGTTGTTGCTGTTGTTGTTTTACTCTGTACGAGGTTTTACTGCATTTTTGAGATTAAAGCCACTTGTGATGTAATTTTAGGGTTTTTATGTTGATCGGAGTTGTTTTATATGAATGCATTAAGCGAAAAAATGCGTGCATTCTGTCTTTACTATAGTATTATGTTTTTAGCTGAGTTATGTTTCAAGAGTAATCTTCGAAAATTTGGGCGCCGGGCTGCGTGGGTCTTCACTTCCCAGAGTCTGCCTTGGATTATTAGGATATGGTTACGATTGATTATAATAGCATTTCATATGTGTATTCGAGTATCCTCAGACCCCGATTTCTTGACCCAGATCCAATGGAAAGACCTCACTTACGAGTCCTTTGCAAATCGATTAAAACCAAAACTTTGTCGAGAAGAGTAGTGACAGTTGATGATATTTTATTCACCTATGTATGGGCATATGGCTTCTAGAATTATGCGGTGATATGAATGGGACATTATAGTGCAAGCATATTATGCTTTCTTGTGTTCAATGTTATTTTATATTAGAACTGCCTGCTGATAGTCTGGGAGCATGAATGACATTTGGAACATGCATTTAAGTGGATATGAAAGCTGAAGATTCTATCCCTCTATTTGAATCGCTTTCTTGCCTACACAGGCTCTTTACATCTCTTGGAGACCATTTGTTGGCTGTGATAGCTCACTTGAAGCTTATATATGTATTGCTAGAATTACCAGGCTCTCGCATATGGTTGTCATTGTGCAGAAATATCTTTCCTTTGGGGAGCAGTTTTATACTTGGTGTCAATACCGAATTGTACTGCAACACACTTAAATTTTGCTTTCTAACAAATGTGTATAGAAAGAGGATTCTTTCATTTGTGTCTCATTCAATCACGAGTGCCCAATCCTGTGCTTAAAAGCTCCATTGAGAAATTTTAAATTTTGATCTGTCAATTTTGAAGCTTGAAGTCTATGTAAAGTGTGAGTTCTCATACTGTTCTTCCTCCCCTAATGTGTGTGGATACATGGGTTGAGGTGAATTATGCAGGTTAAGTAAATGCGGAGTTGAATGATCATATATGCACTGCAGCACTTGAGTTTAATACTATGTTAAATTTACATGATAATTCGTTGATTTAAGAGACATATAAGCATACGGGCCGGCGTGAAGTTTTGTATGCTATTTTTTTATCTCTACTAAGTTGAAAACCTAACCGCATGTACTTATACTAGTTTGATCTCTTACACAAGGTAGTTGAAATTCTGAATTGCATGCCTCTTCCCTTGTCATAAGTGGACTTGGAGATTTACTCTTTTCTTTCCACTAGGCACTTGAAGAAGTTGAGAAGAATTTTGCCACTATGAAAGTCATTTTGTCTGGAGATGGGGAGGTTGAACCAAATGCAGATCATATATATCAGCTTGCTCTTGAAATTTGTAAAGAGGATGTGATAGCCTATATGATTCACAACTTACATATACTGGGATGGGAAGTAAGTAGTGTCTATTCATAACCAGTAAACTGCTCTACCATTTTCATTTGACATAGAAGAATCTCATTGTACCGTCACTGTGTTGATACAGGCAAGAAAATACTTAGTTTATTGTTGGTCCATACTGCTCAAACAAAAGGTCGACTCATCATACTGCTGTGTCGAATACATTGAACATCATTTTGAGCTACTGGATTCTCTTGTTGTATGGTATGCATCTTTGGGGATCTGCCTGTTCCCTGCAAATCATGCAAAGCACTTACATGAGCACTTCTTTTCTCTTTCCTCCCTCCACTTCTAAGTTCAATGCACAATTGGAACACAAGTTGCAATTTTTAGATCGTCTTTGTAAATGTTATTATTGTTAGCACTCAAATAGGAAATATAGGGCAGTAATTTCCTTTTACCACACTTAGTTATTTACCATTTAAAAAAAAAAAAAAAAACTCAAAGCTAATATATTGCTTTGCTTTATAGCAATTTGTAAGGTTGGGATTTAACCAAAAATTTGTAAAGTTGTTATGTCTTATTAGTTTATTTATGTAGTATGTCATGTAAATCTGCAATAATAGATAGTGCTGAAACTTGTAATTATGCTGGGCAGAGGTTACTTGTATTTTTCAGAAATGAGTTACTATTGTTAAATATTGACCCAGACTCTTACCCCTACAAAAGATAAGACAGGCTTACACTTGGGACATCTAACTTATTTTTGGCTAATCATGCACTATTATCCATTTTCAATGATCAGATTAGCTGCTTCTGGTAGGTTCTACCCCCTAATTGTTTGTTTTTTCTTGCAGCTATGATAATAAAGAAATTGCTTTAAATTGTGGAAGTATGTTAAGGGAATGCATCAAGTTTCCTACACTTGCAAAGTAAGATGTCCAAGGCTTTCTCAAGTTTGACTTCTTTTTATCCTTGCACATTCTACCAAATTGTTTTATTTATGAGGATTGACTGGATGTATTCATTGTCATCTTCCGACAAAGGGGCTGTAGATATGGTGTACCGTCATATTTTTTACAATGAAATGTGGATCATTCAGATCTCTCTTTCTCTAACACAGGCACACACATGCAGATACGCTTGCATGATGTCAGAAAATTCAATATGGATAATAAATGAAAATGATGATGGACCCATTTAATTTTTAAAGTGTCTCAAAACATCTTTCTGGCAAAGGAGCTGTTTAATCAATTTCCCTTGGATGAAACAATACTACTATTATGGCTAGCTCCATGCATATGAACTACTCTACAAGACCCAATGCACCGATCAATTTTAGCTTGTGCTATGTAGTTAGTCCTAAGAACTTCCAAAAAAATAGCCAGGATTGTAAGCCATTGGCTTTCTTCTCCTTGGATTAGTTGAGCCGGATGCCCTATATCATATTTATCATTTTTTCTAGGTGTTTGATATATTATCATGCCCTACGCATTATAGAATAATGTTATTAAAATAATTGAATGCTTCAATAACCTTACTGTTTGAAGACACCTGTTATTTCTTACTTTTTCTGTACTTATGTTGTTTTCTAGGTATATTTTGGAATCTGCAAGCTTTGAGTTGTTCTTCAAATTTGTAGAGTTGCCAACTTTTGATGTTGCTTCTGATGCATTTACAACTTTTAAGGTGAGACCAGCAGTCTATGAGTAGTTGCATATTTCATGTTACCGTCAAGTGTTGATTGAAGTATCGTTAAGGAATGGTGGGCAGGATCTTCTTACAAAGCATGGAGAAGTGGTTGCTGAGTATTTGAATGCTCACTATGAAGAGGTTAGCTTTTTTGTATTTTATTTTGTAAACAGAAGTCTTCATGCTTCATTTCTTTAGTGTAAAACATTTTAGAGCAATCTCAAAAGGCTGATCGTTTTGTTGTCCAAGGAATTCCTAGTATCAGACTGATCACTCTTGAAAACTTTTCAAATCATGTTAAAATCCCCAACTCATATTGTGCATCTTTTCCCCACTTTGACACGTGGGGACCCATTATTTTAGCACTGCTGTGGATGCTTACTTGATTTAGAGAATTTGATGTTGCTTGCCATGCCAGATAATTTATAAAGTAATTAATGGAAATAAGTGAGATTAAAAGAAAGTGAAAAAGACAAAAGAAAAGGTAAAAAAGAAGGCTGAAAAGAGGAAAATGGAAAGGAAAATTGAAGTTAGAGCAAGTCCAGCCACCATTGCTTGCAGCTGTACTGCCAACCGTCACCTTCAACCCAACAATCACTACAACAAATTGTCTTCTCTTGATATGGGTAGATTTCAATGAGAATTCTACATGTATATCTTTACTTCAGATCCTTTGAGACTAGGCTTTTGTTGTAATATTTTTGATATTTTTGTATTATGAAAAGACAGTTCAAAAAATATATATGTGTGCGTGTGTGTGTGTGTAACAGGACAGAGAATTATAAATAGATATGAATGGACTAAACTAGTTGATAAGACTATTGTCACCACAGCTAATTAGTCTGAGTTGGGTTTTTTAATTATGATCCATATGATGGTATGATTAGAATCAAACAAAAGGTCATCACTACAGATATGATCTTTGGTTTTTTTGAATGCCACAATTTTAATTAATCAGTGTTGTTAACTGTCTTTGTGAGAAACAAAACCTATTTATATTGAAACTCAATTTGGGAGCACAAGTGTTATATAATAAAATTGGATTCCCTAATAATGATGAAATAAACAAATAAAAATTTATAAATTAAAGCCTTCTCACAGTGATCCCTATCGTGCAGTAGTAGTAGTAGTAGTATGATGCAGCACATGTTGTTGCGTGTCCCATATAAAACCTACATAACTTAATCTGAAAAAAAATAAAAACCATGCAAATAGAAATCCAAGCAAATGTTGTTAACAAGCCTTGTAGCTAGTAGCTATTCTCATGCCAAGCATTCTATGGAATCTTTAACTGATATTCTGATGAGAGCTCTTGTAATACTTGAACTCTTCCAGTTTTGATCATAATTCAACAAAATCATAGGAATGAGGAATCTGATCCCCACCATCTCTCTCTTCCACCCTCCCCTCCCTATCCCATCTCTTCTCTACGTTGCAGCGAAACAGCTCTACTGCTGCATTAATATCTGCCTACTGTCTTACTGGGCTTATGGAGTAAGCTTGTGGTGAGATGTTAGATATTGATGTCCCAAATGTCCTTCCCTATAAAATTCGTTATTAGTCATAAACGTGATTGTAAAATCAGTGTGAAAAATGCGTATGATTTATTTTGCTGCCCTCCTTCTTTTCTGTTTAAAGTTTGGGGCAAGTGCTCTATCAACCTATTAGTAAAGATATGAAGTCTTGGTTTCATATCTTTTTCAACCTCCTTTCACACTCTTAGTCATTCTGTTGTAGTCCTAGCGTTAATGGGCTGCATATGGCAAAAATAGGTAAATGTTGCTTATCCACATAGCTTTACACGTGAAAGGAGTGTAAAAATCTGTTAGCATTGTTGTGATTTTAAAAATTGAAATTACTTAATTTTTTTGTAGCAAACTCTAACTAAACTAAACCTTCTTGATGGTTGTGGCTAGCATTGGCTTTAGCTTATCCATGAAGCTTTTGGTGTGTGTGATTGTTCAACATCTTATCTAACAACAGATACCTTTTCCAGTTTTTTAGTATGTACGAGAAACTCCTGACATCTGATAATTATGTCACTAGAAGACAGTCTGTGAAGGTTGGTTTAAGCATCAACTATTGTCTTTTTTCTACTTTCATCTTAGCTATAAGATGTGGCAAATGACATTCTTTCAAATAAATTTTAGCTTCTTTCAGAGTTCCTCTTGGAGCCTCCAAATTCACATATAATGAAGCGCTATATCTTGGAAGTTCGATACTTCAAAGTTATGATGACTTTGTTAAAGGTAAAATTACGAAGATTCATTTGCTGTCATATCACAATCTGTTCTTCTGATATTCACTTGAGCATTTCTGGCATGATTTTCTGGTTATTTTCTGTCGGTACTTGATGATATCACTTGGAACAACTGCACCATGGAACAGTTAAAAAAAATATTATGGGTTTATGGTTTAATTGCTTTCTTCACTGTCTCTTTTTCTTTTTACTGATGCCTTCTCTCTCTCTCTCTCTCTATTTCTTTATTTCATATTATTTTTTTATTTAATTTTATGGGGGGTGTATGTGCGGTTGGTAACAGAGGCATATAGCCACAGTATGACTCTACTCTGAACACATAAATCACCCTATAAGACCCATGTACCAGTTTTGTATAGCATGCACCATGTAGGTAGTTCCAAGAAGTGTCCTTGGTGTGTTTTGAACCCAAGACCTCATGTGAGTTGTTATGAGAATGTCTTGGGCCTAAACCACTGAGTCAACCCCTTGGGATACCTTTAAGTGATATCTTGGTCGGTATATGGTTACTAATTATCAGTTGTCTCATTCAGAGCTGTTCAGAATAGTATAATTTTGAAGCTAATTGTTCATGAGTGATATATATGATTGAGGCCTCTTTGGAAATGCTCCTGCGATGTGGTTTATTTCTTAGGAAATGGAAATTCGTGATAGCTACTATTTTTGCAGGTCATCCTTGTACATCGGATTGTGACTCTATAATGTTTACATTTCTTAATCATTCTTAAATTCATTGGAAGACCTTAGCATAGGATATAACATGATTATTATTCTATAAGAGTTATCAATTATTTTGCTTTACAAAGTTATTCTGCAAAGTTATTATCTGAATACATTTATGTTCTAGAAGCAATTTGAAATTGCTGCAATAGTCATTTCATATAGCAGGTTTCCAATTCTTAGAGGGCTTCATAAGTGATCCTTAATCTGATTAGTTGAACCATGCGATGCTTTAATCTGCCACTGGCATCCACCATGGCAGGTTCTGATTCTGCTATATGGTTTGGCTTACTGACAGATTGGTCTTCTCTCTTTTGGGCATTAGAGCATGGACTTATACCGAGTGCTCAGGGCATACCATAATTGTGACTTAAGCCATAGTTTACTTTTTACAGCATGTGCCTAGAAATGATTCAATACATTCCTGCTTTCTTCATTTAAAAAACTGATCAATTCTTGTGTTAACTTTTGGAGCAGGATTCAAGCAAGAATATTCAAATATCTGCCTTCCACATCTTCAAGGTCTTTGACCTTTTCTCTTTCTTTTTTCGGTTTATTTTTATTGTGTGTAAAAAGAAATGGTTCACATGGTTGTTTGCCTCAAAATCATTTTCAGCTCTATTATTACCAGACCTGTTTCCTATTTGCCCTCTGGCATACATGTAATTTGATATCTCTTGGACTATTTTTGAAGGTTAATTTCAATATTGTGATTTCGATTCATCATTCTTTGTCAATAGTCTGACACCATTCATCTGCAGGTCTTTGTTGCTAATCCCAACAAGCCACGAGAAGTGAGAGTTATTTTGGCAAAAAATCATGAAAAGTTGCTCTCATTGTTGCAGGATCTTCAATTGGCAAAGGTAAATAAATTGTCTGGGACATACACCCTATTGAATTCAATCATATGCAGTTTGCGTGTGCGTATCTTGACCACTTATTATAGTGGTGGGTTGGCTTAGGCATCTGCTAATGTGTTGTCATCGTTGTCTTTGTTGTTTTTTTCTTTTTTTTCCCCCTTTTAACTTTAGGAGCTGAGGATGAACAGTTTGATGAAGAGAAGGAGCTAATCATTAAGGAAATTGAACGGCTGTCTCAATTGCCAAATTTGGAGCAATAAATTTATTATTTCTTGCTTCTATAAGTTTGAGGAGAAAGTTATTTTTATGCAGATATTTAGTGCTAGTCTCTTTCTGAATTTCCTTGGTTTCTGAAGGGTATAAGGCATCAAGTGGGTTCCTACAGCAGTGAGTGTGAGTATATATAGAAATGAGTCTGGTCTTGTGGAGTGGTTTTTTCATCACATCGGTGACTAAAGAATGTGTATAAAGTGTGTTTATAATGGCCAAGTATTTGTCATACATCTCCGGTTACCATGTTTTGTGTATAGGGTAGGTAGCGAATACCCAAATGCTTCTGCTACTGAACTCTTGGTTGCGAAGCTGAAGCAGTACAATTTAGGGGAATAGAAGGCTGAAGATGTCTTGCAGATTAGATTTGACTTCCTCATTGCTGCCAATGGCTTTGAGCGTTTCAAGTGAATTTTCACATCAACGCCAGTCCTAGAATATATCACTCGGTATACATTGATTTCTGCTCTTGGAATTTTGAACATTGCATATCGTTATGCTTTGGTTGCTGTTTATTCTGCAGCTACCGATCCATCCACATCTGCTTTCCCTTTTTGTGAAAGGATGATCTCATATTGAGTTATGACTCTGCCTCGGGTAACTCATTGACAAGTTTACATATCTCGTTAACTGTGTTGGATCATCTGATATTTGGACAATCAGAGGTACAAAATTCATGCCACTGATGTGGCGGTTTGAATGAACCGGAAGTTGGTAAGGTGGAAAGAATGGTGACTTGTTTGGTTTTAACAATGGAACGATAGTTTGTTTTTTCCCTGCTTGCTTATGTCGTCTGGGACATAGGAAACGAGAAATAATTCATACACCATGCCAATTTTAGTATATTACAGCCTTATTTCTACTGAGTTGGGTTGGCTTGGCTGAAATTGAATGAATACGCTCTCGTCATTGTACTTCATCATAAACCATATTTTCATTGAAACCTAAGTATGTTATATCGATTTTTCACTACCTTTTACGTTTCTCTTTTGTCCCTGTGCTTGTTTTTCTCATGGGCCTTTTAAAATGTCCGGCTGTCGTAAATCCTAGAGTTTCATTAACAACTTACGAAACGAGACTGTACGTGGCCAGACCATGCTAATTTTATGATTAAAAAAGTAATGGTGTATGTAGGCAAGGTCTCTATCAGCGAGAGGACCGGAGGAATTAAAACGCCCAAGAAAATTATTATACCTTTTCAACGGAAACATACGTAAAAAATTTCATAATAAAAACAAAACCTTCAAAAAAGAAAATCATTTGCTTTGCGTAGATTTGGTACTTGCATAATGAGAGTTTTGTTTTGTGCCCTTTCATTCTGCATATAATTTTTTTTCCTGCAATTAGGTAAGCTGAGTTTTTCAACTATTAATTTTGCATGCATAACCCTTTTCCTTTGTTTTTAACCCGGTTCTAGTTATATATAATCTCTAACGTATTAAAAAAAAAAAAAAACTAAACTAAATACTCCATTGTTAAAGAAAAGAAGAGCTTAAAAGAGAAAAATTGTATTGAAGTTTTGATTTAACCGGTCTTAATATAACTGAAAACTAATAATGCAGCTATATAAAAACAATAAAAATACGTAAACTCAACTTAGGATATGTTTGTTTGTTCAGAGGTTATAAATATAGATACTTTTTTTTTTAAATTTTTTTAATAAATTGTTTATAAAAAATATAGATATGATAAAAAATAGTTGGCAGTTTTCATTAAAATATCAAATAGATTAAATATAGATGTAAATTGAAAATACTTACATGTATCGTTTTGATACAGATACAGATACAGATGAAAAATAGACAATCTAAACAGATCCTTATCTAACTAAAAAATAGTTATTTAGGATCTTCTTGGATTGTTAGTTTTTTATTAGTATTGGTTTGGTATCGTTTTATTATCGGTATCGGTTTAATTTGATTAGTTTATGAGTAAAATTATCAATTTTTTATTGGTATTATATTAATATCGGTTTAATATCTGTTTGACATAAAAAAAAAAAGCCAAAATGAGACCAAAACAATGAACCAAAACAGCCCTTAAAGTGAAACAGTGTAGAGAATATAAGTTATATTATTGAAAAAGAAAATAAATGATCATACATGAAAAGCGAAAATGAAAAATATGAAATGTGGAGGAGATTTTTATTTATTCTTTTATTTTTTTAATTCATGATTGATTAAATGCTTAAAAAAAAATGGATTAAGCTTTCTCTTTTATTAGCTTCTCAAGAAGTGCCTTGATACTAGTTATGGTTTTCTTTGGTATTAGAAAGAATAGCTATGAATATCATACTTTAGAGGCAAATACATCAAATTATAGAACGTGTAAACAACAATTGTCACGAAACTTTTTACAAATCTTGCAAACAAGAGTCCAAGACATGTTGACATATAGCTTAAAATCGATGTATTTTCTTTTTTCATTATCAATGGTTTTTTTCCTTTGCCTTGTACGTAGTGTTGAGTCACTTGCCTAAGGAGGTAATAATCTCAATAAAGAAGTAAGGTAATTTGAGGTGCAGTCATGAAAGTTGATCTATTGGATTCTTCATTCTATTAAAGCTGACAAAACTAATGTAGGGTCATTGGAAGCCTAAGGGAGATTGGGAGTGGCGAAAGAGCGGTCTTGCACTAGCGCGAGCGGTGATTCCATGCCCACAAAAGGGGCATTAATTGGCTTGACCATCGACGGGTTATATCATGTATGTTCTTGCTGCTAACTCATGAAGGTAAGTCATTGAATGTCACCTAATATCTTTTAATAAATATTTCATGGTGGTAGGTGGTGATCTCGACAGTGAATTTGATAGGATTTTTTTTTTTTTTATTGAGACTTTGCTAAAGGCGAGATAGACCAAGTAACATCTTTGCCTTGTTAATGATCGGTCTTATTGTGCCAATTGAGGTTTGTATGTTGAATCTTTGTTTTCTTCTTACTATAAAGTTCCTTTACTCCGAGTCTGATTGGACTTTCCTTATTTGAGATTGTTACTTTTGTAATTATGTGCCCTTAATTTAGGCAGGTTAAGAGGTGTGTTGGAAAAGTCTTTCAATAGTGATGGTTAGTCTCTTGTCAATTGTCATTTTGCCATTTTGTATTCCATAGTATTCTTGGAAGAGAAAATTATTATTTTCCTTTTTATTGTGCTGCAAGGTGTTGACAAAGGTGTGCCTACATTAAGGTATAGGGTGGGTAAGCGCATTACATGAAACTCTATAGATGAACGTGGATTTGCTGTGTATTGGGTAAATCTATCTCATAGAAGTTTAACACTTGACACATAATTGTTGTGGAGATAGTCTTTGAGACTTAAAGCATGTTGGATCGCACCTTTTCGTCTTTTGAGGGCTTTCTTGATGGAACCTTTACTTATACAAGACATTTAGACTTCCAATTACATCATCATCAAATATTTTTAGAGATATTTTCAAATTTCTAAAAGCTCTTTTCCTTTTCCTTTTCCTCGAAGCTTTTTCTAAAACTTGTTTAGGGTTTTCATCCTCCTTATAGAAGAAGTGATCCTAGCCCTACTCCCCTGAAGTTGGCGATGAAGAAATAGATGTCTTTGAAGATTTTGTTGTATGCTAATGGAGTTGGGATACTTGTTGTTGTAATAAGGAGAATAGAACTGTAACTTTCTTATTATTTTCTAATACAAGGAGGTTACATATATATAGTAATATGGAGTCCTACCAACCTCTACCTAACCCTATATTAATTACAATATCTAGTTATATACAACAAAATATTATACACCCCCTCAATTTAGGGTATAGGTATTGATCATGTCCAACTTGTTACATAAATCATCAACTTTAACACCATTTAATGCTTTGGTGAAGATATCTGCTAATTGTTCTCCAGTTTTGACATGTAAAATAGAAATAAAATTTTGTTGCATCTTCTCACAGATGAAATTACAATTGATTCAATATGTTTGGTTTGCTTATGAAACATAGGGTTAGATGCAATGTGAATGGTTGCTTGATTATCATACCACAACTAGGCAGGTATAGGCACTTCAAGTTCAAGTTCAAGTTCAATCACAAGTTGATGGATCCACATTATTTCACATGTTGATTGTGTCATAGCTCTATATTCTACCTTTGCACTTGAGCAGGACACTGTGTTTTGTTTCTTGCTTTTCTAAGAGATTGGGTTTCCTCTAACAAACACACAATACCCAGTGGTGGATCTTTTGTCTATCTTGGATCCTACTCAATCACCATCCAAAAAAAACTCAATATGATGATGTCCATGATTTTCATATATCAAACCACGTCCTGGAGCACTCTTTAGATAACACAAGATCTGATCTAAAGCTGCCTAATGGTGCACTATAGGAGAAGACATAAAATGACTTACGACACTGACTGGGTATATAATATCAAGTCGAGTTATTGTAAGATAGTTTAACTTCCCAACTAGACATTTGTACCTTTCTGGATCCTTGAATAATTCACCTTCTTTTGTAAGTTGCAAATTAGGAGTCATAGGTGCATTGCACGGCTTAGCTCCTAATTTACTTGTCTCAACTAATAAGTCAAGTACATATTTCCTTTGAGATAGGAAAATGCCTTTCTTACTTCTTGTCAGCTTAATTCCTAAGAAATATTTCAGTAGCCCAAAGTCCTTAGTGTGAATTAAGTGTGAAGGAATGATTTGAGAGAGGAAATTCCGATGCTATCATTCCTTGTAATGATAATATTATTAACATATGCAATGAAGATAATTGTATCAGTGTTAGAATACTTAGAGAATACCGAATGATTCGATCTGCTCTTTTTTAAACCAAAACTTTCAATTGCTTGATTGAATTTCCCAAACTAGGCTCAAGGACTCCGTTTCAATCCATATAATGATTTCCAAAGATGACAAACTTTATAGGACTCCCCTTGAGTAACAAACCCGGGTGGCTTCTCTATATAGACTTCCTCATTCAAATCATCATGTAAAAAGGCATTTTTTATATTCGGCTGATACAGAGGCCAATGATAAATAGTTGCTATAGAGATAAACAGGTGAATAGAAGTTGTCTAAGCCATAGGAGACAAGATGTATAAGTAATCCATACCATAGGTTTGAGCATAGCTTTTGCTAAAAGACATGCTTTTAGCTGAGCTATTGTACCATCAGGATCAACCTTAACTGCAAATGCCCATTTACAGCCAATTGCCTTTTTCTCTGCAGGTAAGTCCACTAGATCCCATGTGCGATTTGTGTCCAAGGCATTCATCTCATTAATCATAGCATCGTGCCAACCAGGATGCGAGAATGCAACATGAATAGATTTTGGAATGGTCATAGTGTCAAGGGATGCAATAAAAGAGGAAGCTGATGACGATAAGTGATCATAAGATACATAGGAAAATATGGGATAGGTACATTACCTTTACGAAGAGCTATAGGAAGATCAAGGTCACTTAAGGTTGGATCCATTGAGGAAGAAGAGATCGGTGCAGGACATCAAGCTGGTGGATCTCCTTGTCGGGAATACACATGTCGAATTGGAGATCGTGATGGTGGTAGGGGTAGTGGTGGTAGAAGGTACCTGAACACTTGTAGGAAATTTGATAAAGTAATAAATCGCCCTTCTCTTCCTGTTTTGAGGTTTCAATAGATGAAAAGAATGGAGTGCTTTCTACAAAAGTAACATCAATTGACATAAGATACTCATCAAGAAGAGGAAAAAAACACTGGTATCCCTTTTGAACCTGAGAATATCGCAAAAAGATACATTTAAGAGATTTAGGATCTATTTTAGTGACCTGAAGATGAATATCATGAACGAAACAAGTACTACCAAATATCTTAGGTTCAATAGGAAATAATGGCTTTATAGGAAACAATACTTTATAAGGAGTCTAACACCGAAGGATAGGGGAGACGATTAATAAAAAAACCAGGTAATGGAGGCTGCATCAGCCTAAAACAGTTTAGGAACATGCATCTAAAATAAAAGTGCTATTGCTGTCTTAAGAAGATGTCTGTTTTTTTTTTTTTTTTCAGCAACTCCATTTTAAGAAGGTGTGTCTACACAAGAAGATTGATGAAGAATACCATTTTGGAGCATATATGTCTGAAATGAGTGAGAGAAATATTCCTTGGCATTATCACTTCGATATATACTGAGACATTGAATCGTGTTTTTATTTCAGCACAAAAAGCAGAAAAATGAGAAAAACACTTATGAATGGTTTTTCATAAGATAAAGCTAAGTCATGCCAGAATAATCATCCACAAAGGCAACAAAATACCAAAAACCAGTCTTAAATACAACTGGGCATCGTCCTCATACATCTTAATGAACTAATTCAAAAGGTTAACTAGCTCTTTTATTGACTCTAGGCAAACTAGACAAAGGATGGTGCTTAGTAAAATGACAAGATTCACAGTTTAAGGTAGAATCATGATTAAATTGAGGAAAAAGTGTTTTTAACATAGATAAAGAGGGGTGTCCAAGATGATAGTGAGCTTCAAAGTGTCTTAGGACACTTAAGCATATAATAGAACTTGGCACTTGTGTATCCAATATATAGAGACTGCTTAATTCATATCTTTTATCAATAATCTTCTTTGTCATTATATCTTGAAATAGATAATGATCAGGATAAAATGAGATACAACAATTCATTACACGAGTAAGTTAACTTACTAACAATAATTTAAAAGAAACTGTGGTAAACTTAATACAGAAGATAAGGAAATCAAATGAATTAGATTAATTGTGCCAGATCCAAGGATATATGACTCAAAGCCACTTGCAAAATTGACATTTGTAGGAAATGTGTATGGTTGGTAAGTGGAGAAGAGATCAAGGTTACCTATCGTGTGATTGGTGGCTCTAGAATCAATGACCCACTTGAAAATTGAGAAAAGGAGACACTGAGTTGGTTTACCTAATCCTGAAATAGCAAACATATGATGAGATGAAGCCTTCAATGCCTCTTGATATAGGGAGAATTTGACAAACTCATCAGCCGAAACAGTGGTTGTCTTCCCAGAACTTGGGACAAACATAGTAGAAGTAATATGTGCTGATGGTTTCTTCTGGGTACGATTGTGCAACTTCTTACAAGTGTGCTTCGTGTGGCCTGACTCATGACAGTAATAGCACACTACTCCCTTGAATTCTGACCTCGAGTGCTATCTCCCTATTTCCCATCAGTGGAGGAACGACTTGCACTTTGACTAACAAGGGCACTATTAGAATGAGACAGTGAATGACAGATGTTTTTCTATGTAAAGTAGTTGAGTAAAGATTTCCCGTAGAGATGAAATCTCAGGACTAGGGAGAACTTGAGATTTGACAGCATCATATCTTGG
Source organism: Combretum micranthum (assembly GCA_024138025.1). NCBI lineage: Eukaryota > Viridiplantae > Streptophyta > Magnoliopsida > Myrtales > Combretaceae > Combretum > Combretum micranthum. The sequence goes on along the minus strand of JAMXBD010003074.1, from coordinate 113,132 downwards.
ACAAAGACTAGCCAGAAAGCTCATTGCCATCTATTCATGTTGAGTCTATTGAAGTCTCACATCGGGGCTAAATGGCAATAATATATTCTATTCCTTGTAGATCTTCTTAAATTTCATGAGGTGGGTGGTAAGGGATTGATCTTGTTGTTCAACGCGATAAAAACCTATACACACATTATAGATATAGGAAATATTCCCTTTTCCTGAATACATGAACTCCAGATAATTCATCAACTCCTTGACATAGTCATAGTGATCAATTAAGTTAATGATCTTGTTATCAATAGAATTTCAAAGTTGCAAAAATATCTTGGCATCATCACGCAACCATGCTTGTTTATTATCATTTGTTAGTGGATCATTAGTAAGATGATCTTCTTTCTCAATACTACTCAAATATACTCGCACTGTTTTTCTCCATTTAATAAAATTATTCCCATTAAGTTTGTGGTCGATAATCTTAGTTTTCACCAAAATCATATCAAGAGCTGTCTTACTGTTTATGTTACTATTTATCTTTAGAAAAATGTATTACTGAACTACAAAACCACAAATCTTACAAAAAAATATGTTCCAACCCAACAAAACCTCTAACACAAACACATGCAAAAATAGAACACCCAGCAATAACGCCATAAAAAAATATTCCAACCATCCCACATTGAAGGCAAATAGAGGTGAAAACCTACCCAATTGCCCCCCCCAAAAAAAAAACCTATGCACACTTATTCATGCAGCTTCCACAACTCATTTTAAAAAAATTAAGAAGATCAACATAACGTCCAAGGAGGCTAGATGACCTTACCAAAGGAGTTTTGAAGCTTCCAGATGGCGGAAAAGACCCCCCATGCATGTCCTCGCACCTTCAATAGAAGGGAACATTTGCGAGCTTTGGTGGTATGTGAGGTTCACATGCGTCTCTGTGTGGCATTGGCTTCCATGGGTGGACTAATTGGTGGGTATTCTTTCATCTTAGGGTAGCTATGTCAAAGAAAAAAAAAGAAGGTCCAAACGTATGCTCACTCTTAGGGGTGGTACGTTTGTTGCTTGCTATGGCAATATAATAAGTCTCTGATGTTGCTTACTAGCTTTGAGTGGGGTTAGAAGCGAAAAAAAAATGTTTCAAATGCTCACTCTCTAAGGTGCTCTGTTATTGCTCACTGGGGCAATACCGATGGCAATGACAAACTAAGGTAATATTTACCCACTAGTGTTACTCTGATATCATGTTGTAATAAGGAGAAGTGAAATGACCTAAACTAAATAAACTAAATTAAATTGCATTTGTGTTTTGGTATGTTGATTTCATGATTTAAATTGTTATAGTTAAGTTATTATAAATTGTTATGATGGCATGGTAGATTATTAATAAAGAAATATATAAAAATTTAATTATATGTGTGTTAGTGAATTAAGTGATTTTAATAATATATATGTTTGTAGAATTGTAATAAATTACGATGTATGTATGTTTTAATGCATGGCTAGTAGATTTTAAAGCCCCTAAACTAAGCCCGATTCTAATTAATTTCAAGCAACCCAAGCCTAAACACATAGTCTAAGCCCCCTTTTTTTTAGCATCTTCTAAAGAGTTCCAAATACCCAGAAGTAAAAAAGGTAAGCAAAAGTATCATAATTCAAAACAGACCCTAATCTTTATTGTCCCTCTCTCTCTCCATTTTCTCATTCTTCCTAAACCCAAAACAAAATCCAAATTTCATCCATTGAAATTCCTTCTAAGCCATCACAAATTAGATTCAAGGTTAGGAAGTAAGATCTAAGATTAAGACATAATCAAGCTAAGGAAGTATGAAAAACAACTTGATTTCTAGAGATAGCTCTAAAGGTAAGTAAAATTGATTTCTTATTTGTTTTGTTTAATCATGGTTTTGAGTCATGTTAATGATAAACAAGAGTAGAACTTTGATGTTTTATATGATTAAAGGGCATGCTAATATATATATTGAGCTAGATATGTAAATAGATGTAGGTATCCAAGGTGTTTGATGAAATAAACTATGGAGTTTATGATGATATGATGCTTATATGGATGTTATTAGTGATAAATAAGTAGTACTTGAATGATTAGAGTAATAATAGAGGTTAACAAGCATAAATGATGAGATCATATATTTATGTTAAGTCTGTTGTGTATTTGTGTGTGCAATGGAATTATGTGAGCTTGTGAACATGTTGGTGCTTGATATGTGTTCATAGACTAGTTTGGTATGTTTATATATATGTATATATATAAGAGCTTATTAAAGAGATAGAGGATATAGGACTTCAAAAAATTTCGAAATAAATACCAAAGGATAATGCCATGTTCATCATGGGCGCAATGAAGGCCGTTATCTTCTCATATTTGTGTTTACCTGTCAAGTACGATCGTTACATGGCACGTTATCTCCTCTAAATTTCTGAATAGCTTGATATGGCTTATATCACCATCGTTGCAAGGGCCATTATCTCCTTCATGTGGCTTTTAAAGGTAGATTATGGCCGTAATGAGGACGGTTATCTCATCGGGTTATCTTTACAAAAAATTTTATAAATCAAATTACGGGCGTAATCGTCATCATGGTTTATGTCATGGTTGTGATGGGGGCGTTATCTCCTATTACGGGCATGATAAGCCTAAGAGTATTCATCATGGCACAAGATCACGGAAGTGGTGGTGCCCATGATATCCATCACGGCCTTTGTCACGGATGTGATAGACCCCTGGTACTGTTCATAAAAAATGAAATAAATAATACATAGATAAATAATTCAATGGTGATAATAGATATATGATCAATGAAATGTGATATGTGTATTTGTACTTATATGAGTAAAATGTGTGATGATTTGCATCTTGTTTAATCTTAATGAGCATTTAGTGAGTTAATATATAATTGTGAATTAACTATATTTTATGAAATGCATTCCTTTTACAGATACTCATTCACAATTGGGTGTGAACACTGGTTTGGTGCCAGATAATACTATTCATGCAGGTACGCAGTAACGTGAATATTGATTGTTAGGTTAGACAATTTTAATCAAAGATGATTTACAAAGTGTTTGTATTGGTTGTGTTTTCACCGTTGAATCTAGTTCGGGGAGCGACAACCCTGCTAACGAGGTTAACATGGTAGTTTAGGTGGTTAGGCCACTTTATTTATGATGCAATGACCTTAATTATTGGCTCAGTAGTTAATTGATAGGAAGTATAGGATTGGATTCACTTACTCTTAAAAGGATATAATATTATATTGTTCACGTTTTATGCAGACGATTGAACTATGTGATATTATGGATTAAGTTAAGTAAAGTCGAGTAACGACTGTAAACTCTAGATGAAATTACTTTTTCTTTATGAGATTATATCAGAGATATAAATATACGAGCTGGTTATATCAACCCCCTGAGCAGCTGTAGTTACTCAAGACCCCCAGATTTTGAAGATTGAAATTGGAGTTTGAATACTCCGATATTGTTTTGTTGACTTAAATAAAGAGAAATCATTTATGATTTTTGTCTTGTATTAGTTCAGGAGTGTATGCCATATCCTACTTGTTTTTGTTACTATGTACTGGATCTCTGGCTCACTTTATATATTTCAGGTAATGAAGAAGACTAGTTTTATGATTCCTTGGGCTTTGGAACGAACTTTAAGGGCTTTTTAGATGAGTGTGACGATTAAGACTCCTAGACCAACCTTATTGTTTGTCCTTACAAGAGAGACTAAACCATATTTTGTTTTAAAAATGTAATAGTATAGACATGGCTTACTTATAAACCTAAGTTTGTAATATAAAGTATTGAAGTTTCCCTATTATGTATGTAATATATGGTTTTGTAAACCTTAAGATACCAAGTTATTGGTATCTATGTGTTGTTATATTAAAGTATCTACTCCTTGATAAGTAGTCTTTTTGATAAAGCTTTGTATCTAAACAGGTTAAACAGGCAATCCACATAGATACCTCCTTTTTTAGATGGCCTTACGTGTAGTACTTAGGTATTATACGTGGATGGGAAACTCGGCGTGTCTAATATGTAAGGGTGTGCAACAAAATTGAATGTTTAGGATAACCGAACCAAAACCGGTAAACCAATTTGAAAAAAAATGGTTAATCGATCCATCGGTTTTGGTTTAGGGTTAGCATTTTTATTTTTAATTTTTTCGGTTTTGATTTCGGTTTTTAGATATTAGAAACCGATAGATTCGGTTAACTGATCCGTAATTAAAAATATATATAATTTATAATATACCCATATAATTATTTTTTTAGTGTTATCAATATGAATTATGTTAAAACGAATGATTCATATAAGAAAAACAGATGCATCTATATGCAAATTGGAATGGTGGTATTTAATTAATATTTTGTATTGAGCTCAATCGATCAAGGTTGATAAAGACACATGAGTTAAAGGCTATTATGATGATTATCTTCATGGCACCGATATATATTAATAGCTATTTTACATGTCTTATATTCTTAATTTATAGTTTTTTAATATAATTATACAAAAAATACTTTAATTTTTTTTACAGACATACTGGAAAATATGGTTAGCCGCAAAATTTGCATAACCATTATGTTAAACGGTTAAAAATCGAAAACCGAAAAAAATTAATCGGAGAAAACGGTTAACAGTTCATAATGGATCGGTTTATGATCAGGATATTGAAAATCCGATTATTACGGTTAGGATAAAAAAATAGGGTCACGGATCGGTTAACCGAACTGTGAACACCCCCTACTAATATGAGAGATTGGACATACTAAGGTCTTTACAAGAAGAGAACTGTAATTTTCTTATTATTTTTTAATACAAGGAAGATTACATATATATAGTAATTCGTAGTCCTATCAACCTCTACCTAGCCCTATATTAATTATAATATCTAGTAATGTACAACAACATATTATAACACTTGTTATAGCATGTGTTTCTTTAATTATCCTTTATGTGGCAATCTTGTGTCTAGTTTTGAGGAAAGAGAGATGTCTTGTGAAGTCCCCTTTACCTCCTCTGTTCTTTACTTGTATTCAAGAAGCACTAAGGCTATTCGACCACTCGTGCTCAATGAATATTAAAACAGTCCTTCTAAGGGATGTTTTGTAGTAACTTAGAGAATTTGTATGTCTTCCTATTGTTTTAGTTGTACTCAATCGATATGTCAACATGTATGTTGTAAGCACCGCTAGCCTTAATATATGAATTTTTTTTTTGTACTTTGTGTTGTATATTTCTTTTCTTTGTCAATACCGTGTAGGGCTTTCTACCCTATTGGTTAGAAGGAGAATTTCGTGTAAGGACCCCAACTGGCACTCTATATATAATAGGTGAATTCGAGTCCCCAATCATATATAACCTACAGTATTATATATAAGGTTGTCTTTAAAGAAATGTTTGAATAATTGTTTGTCTAAATCCTCAATAAGAACAAACTTGAAAACTATTGATTTTTAAAACTTTAAGAAAAACATAATATCATCACATATCATAAGAGATATAATTTAAAACATACATAGCTAAGTATATATATTACAAACAAAGGTTAATAACAAACCTTATATAAAAGACATAAAAGATCTTTGGTCAACTTAATCTTGCAAACCATCTAGAAAATCTTTAAAATGAGTTCCAACCCATACTAGCGTAAAACTCATCGTCTTCGGTTCCTGAAGGATATAAAATAATGAGACAAAAGCCTAGTACACAAGTAACCAAAAACAAAGGCGAGCGATACACACAAACCTAAACTATATGCAAATGCAACAATCAATAGGTTATTAGATAATCTTTAATTAATCAAGCAACACTGGAGTATTCAAACTCCAGATAACAAGGATATTTGGGGGGGAACCTGAGTAACGAGCTCGACGCTCATGGGGTTGATATAAGTTGTTTGGAAACTTATATCTCCTAGATGATATATCTGAAAATGAAAAATAGTCTCATCTTAGGTTCTCAGCCGTTTCTCATCTTTACTTATCTCAGTTCATAACATCACCTAATTCAAGTTTCCAAAACATTGAATTAAATCATGCTACTTCATCCTAAGCTTAAGTAAACTTTATATCAATACTAAAAACCCCATTGACTACTCGCCGTACCACTTATACAAGTTATTACATCATGACAGAGGTGACCTAAGCACCTAAAACTACCGTGTCATTGCATAATGATAAGGTGCCGCTCCTTCATCCTAATTCAACAACAAAATAGACAACTAATTCAAACAAAATTTAATTTTTCATAATTTAGAGTAAATTTAATTATGCCTATCCTAGGCAAGAAACAAGTAGGTTATTGCATACTTGAATCAAATCGGGAATTAATAGGGGTAGCCAAGGGAGGATCTAACACTGTTCCAAGAAAATCATCTTAAATCGACATTCTAATTTTAATTCATATATAAACATAATTAAATCTAAGCAAAACACTCAAAGAAATTCAAATAAATTCAATATAAGGTCATAACATAGTATTTATACATCATACAACATCATACATGCTTAACAAATACTCAAAAGATCATATATCAAGCTTTGGAAAATATTTGAAGAAGCTTTTGAAAAATGAAAACAGCAGGAGATACGCTGCCTAGTAAGCCGGCAGCCTATGCCTCAACGCTAGTGGCCTATAGCCCTACGTCGGCGGCGTAAGTGCAAGCATAGTCTGGAACTTAAATTTGTGGAAAATGCCGAGAGTTACACGAGGAAGGGCACACAGCTCGTGAACCTATGTACGTTGCCAACATTTACGTGTACGCCGGCACACACTGCAATACAAAATTTAGGAAAATCTGCAGAATCCTCCGTTTTTCTTTTACATAATTTATTTACTCCAAAACATTTTAGCTTCTTTAAACACATTTCAAACTTCCTAAAACTTAGTATATGATCTTATGATCTCAACACTCCTAAACATGCACCAACTCTACTTCAACACCATCAAACATAAATCCACACCCTAACTTCATTTAACCTATACACTTCACAGCACCACCATCCCATACTTCAATCATCCAAACACTTCAAGTTACAAGTTTAACATATACTACAAGCTCTTTTACCATCAATAAACTATTTAAACTACCATCAACACATAAAACTCATTCAACCTCATATTTAGCATTAAAGCCTTCTTCACATAATAAAGCCTACTAACAAATATACATATAACAAACAACACACATACTTTAATAGGCTTTAAACTTTGAAGAAAGACACTTAAACCACTTGTCTCACTTGGGCTTATGATCTTCACCTTGTTTAGGGCTTGGAGTATAGGGTTTTGAAAGAGATAAGAGGGGAAACTTGTAAAGAATTGGGTAAAATTTGTGTGAAAATTTTGGGCAGATTTTATCTTTGGTTTTCTTCATCAAATGGGGCTAATACTTATCCAAACTTTGACTTTAATGGCTACCAAAAGGGATGGGCTCATTTTGCACTAAATGGGCTTGTTTTGGGGCCTTAAAATGGTCTTTTGGCTTGGTTTACTTAACTTGAAATTCTATTATGTCCACAACTCGTTTAAAATTGTTTCAAGAAATTCTTGATACACTTTATTACATTTAGAAAGTTATAAACTCAATATTTAGTTACACTAAGATATATAAATATTTAAACACGTTAACACAATACATATATCATATACTAACATAAATCATATTCATCATGATTCGTGATCATACATAAATTCATTAACAAATTTATAAAATATGATTTGGGAAATTATGACTATTTCATTTCGGATGTTCAGATGTTGACCTTGGTTGATATAGCGTTTTTCTTCTTTGGTGAGGGGTTTTAAGCCTATTTCTTAATGACTTAGGGTTTGAATTTGACGATTTATGGAGTTTAAGTCCATTCCTATTGATGAGAGTGATCTACTTAAATTTCAATGTCTCGTAGTCTTAGCAAAAGTGCATTCATCTAAGAGCGAAGCGGTTTCTTTTTTGCTTATGCATAGTAAAGGGGCTGATAAGAGCTTTATTAATATGGTGGCCCTGTAGGGAATAGCTTTCTTGCTACCCATGATTTGAGATTTACTTCTTTTATTTTTAGGACAAGCCACATGTGCAATGTTGTCCTTGATCAACAGTCTTATTCTATTTAGATGACCATTTTTTCTTTTCATTTTTGATATCTTTAGTTTTGTTGAAATTGTTATGAAGGGTTTTGGTGACTCCTGTGAGAGTGGTTGGTGGGGCTTCGAACCTGATTACTCAAGAATTTTCCTATATGAATCCTAATCATTGATATCTTAAGCTTGTTAAGTGAAGCTGTGTGAACTTAGGGTTTGTATTATGTTGGTTGAGAGATAATTCGATGTTGTATGGCTTTGATCCCAATTGATTGGTTGTTACTTTATCTAATGGAGGATCTTTGCTTGATTGGTGTAGCTCATTCACCTATAAAAATGGCTAGAGCCACCCTTCTTAGCCCAGTAAGTAAATAATGGCTATGGAGACCAAGGATGTCTATTATCCTATTCTAAGAGTGTTTGGATATTATAAGGCTTTGAGCATTGTAACAAACATCTTTACTGAATGGGAAATAAATCCCAGCCTTACACACTCATCTGTTGAGAAAATGGAGATGTCTCTTTTAATTACTCATTGGTAGAGGCTTAGAGATTCTTTGGCCTTTGTAGTTTTTGTTGATTGAGAGTGTTGAATGTTACCGTTTACTTGTATGTTGTTAGTATAAAGATACATTTGACTAAATAATGACTTGGGCATTAGATGGTGGTTGGAGAGGATAGCTTCATGCTTGTAGTTGTTGAGCTAATTGACCTGATGTTGTTGCATAGGTTAGCTACTAGAGAAGTGTTGTTGAGGAGGGCATCAAATAGGTTGACTTGGCTATATGAAGGTTTATATGATGATGCTAGCAAAGTTGATAGGTTAGATTTGAAGGTAGCGATGTGTTCTCCTTTCACCTCTTCTAATGAGGTTTTCATGATGATGGAAGATTTATAAAGATGGCGCTTGATTTGCAAGTGCTAGATGGAGATATTTAGGCCCTCTTGATGCTAAGGTGGTTCTTTTAGGCATTGTAACAATATATTAGTCATCTGGAGGTTGGTTGTGGTTGTTTTGTTACTGTAAGCAAAGCTCCTTATTCATTGAGGCATTATGGCATAGTTCATGATTGTAGTTGGTTTGTTGTTGAAGTTATAGTCATTGTGGTTAAATGGCCATTGCCGGTTAACTTTAGAGTGATTCTTGTTAGGTAAATGTCATACCTTATCTACATTGGCCTCCTTTGTCACGTATTTCTTGTTAGGTGAGGGTCCTTTTAGGAGTTGTACAGCTTCTTGTGAACCCATTTGTTGTGGTGCTAGGCACTTTTCATGCTTTGTCATGTGATGTGAGCCTTTTGAGTCAAGATCTTAGGCTTCCTCAATGAACTTGGTTTAGTAGACCCACATATTAGTTTGAAATGAACACTTATTACTATTGGCTAGTTGTTGATTAGAGGTTTTTGTGGTGAAAATCTTTCACAAGTTGAAAAGTTTTTATTGTATAGGATGTTTTTATGGCCTTGTAAGTGTGTGGCTGATAGTTTATCCGTTTGCCATGCTGAAGTTTGAGATTGAGCTTGTTAAGTAGTTGTGCTTGGCTTAGTTGACTAGCAGTGTCCTTCAATTGAAAGCTCGTTGTACCCTTGCTTTGCTGTTGATGCTTTTGCACCTTTTTGTGGAGTAACTTGCACATGTTGTGGTGAGAAGTCGACTAAGGTTGTTACCCGAGCTATAATATGCTGCTTGGTGTAACCTCTGAGCTTTTGATGCTCGTGTTTGGTTCAATGATAAACCTTTTGTTGCTAAGAAAGGATTTGTGGCTGATGTTGCTTAGTGCCCTGTTTAAGTTGTATTGTTGGCTTATAGCCTTGTAGGTTGTCAAGGCATATAGCCATCACTAGTGACAAGTGGTGAGGGTGCTATATCTTCGTCATGCTTTGATCATAACGATTGATTGATCGTTGAACCAATAATTTGGTAGTTACTGGACTGAGGCGGTAGGGTGCTATACCTTTATTGCTTCTTAATTGGGACCTTTGAAAGGCTCAAGTGGTTTACCGTCATGTAATTGCCGAACTGAGTGGTGAAGATGCCATACCCTCATGGTACCTTAGTTGTAATGCTTGAGAGGTAAATGGGCCTTATTGTTTGTATGGAAAGAACTTTGCACAGAGTGATCAATTAACTTCATTGATAAACTCTTTCTATTGTTGGAGATGAAATCCGCATTTGCATGTAGATGTGAGATTATGGAAGCTTGTTGGTAGAGCTTCACTTGAGGTGGTGTGTTGAAGTGCCATGTCACTTTGGATGTAGGTAGAAGTGATCATGTTCCCTCGCTTGGCTGATGGTGTTGTTGAGTATTGTATGTAGCTACGAATGGTGGACATGGGGAGATATTATCTCCATAAGGTTACTTGATGTTGTTGTCACTTTTCCCTTTCCTTACCTTGCATGTCTTAGACGTTTTGTTTTCCTTAAGTATTGTGTGGCTTTTAGGACATGTGGCATAATGTCTATTCAGAGAATACCAAGTAGTGGAAAACGCCATTTAAAGGTAAGGAAGAACCAAATTGTCCTAATGCCTAAACTAAAAGGGAATCTTGTTTGGAGATTTCTAGAGAATAAGAAAGCAAGATATGCAGAAGAAAACCTTTTAAAATCGCGTCTTTCTTGAGTTCAGAAAGCATCCTTCGATTTTTAGGATCGATTGCTTTATCTTGGTAGGCTTGCTTGTCTCAATAAGTTTAATTGTCTTGATAAAACATGCAATGCCTTATTTTTTTTCCATGTATGGTTAGTGTTGCCATTAATTCAAAATGGGAGGTGATTTTAACTTTTATGTAGGCATTTCTCTCCTTTGTATGTTGCGTTTTGTGTTCATAATAGGCCTGACTTGTGCCTTGAAGCCTAGTATAAAATTATAGTCGACATGTTGAGACTAAAAAAAAAAGATTTAATATTTAAGTAGAAAAGTCATAAAATTGGATTAAAATATATTCTCTTTCCACCTTTATTAATTGTAATTAAATATATCAAAAGAAAAAAAAGAAAACTGTAAAAATACAATTTTTAAGAATAGTACTTGAACATGTTATGACATAGAATTTTCTAACTTAAAATGGGGGAAAATGAATAGAAGAAATATTCCATCAAGTCTTTCCTAAAATAGATGTAATCTAAATAATATAGCACAAAAATTCAAAAATACAAATAAAGAACTTCAAAGTATTTTTGTAAATAGATTATTATATCAATTTATTAAAAGTATACTTCCTTTTGGTAAAAATAGATATATGAAATGAGACAAAAATGAGAATATATAATATCTGGGCTGGCAGTATACATCATATGTATTTCACTTTGTAGCATCCAGCTAATAGTTTAACTCTGGTTAGGGAATTATTAATCTATGTATTTAATATTAAATGAAATAACTCTTAAGTTATTTATATTGAAAGATTGGTATATCTGTTTAAAGGTTATATAAAATTATATATATTTCATAGACTAAATTTTTCATAAAATTTATACATCCAGTCTTGAAAGGTAAATATATATATATCTATATTGTTTTAAATAGCTATAGCAGCTATGTATTTTGTGGTAATAGGAACATGGCAAAAGAAATATTACTCTCCATCAAAGATGAGGAAATTTTCTAGAAAAATATAATGCAGAAAGAGAATTTTCTTGATTTTGATTATGCGTTATGTGGATTTTTTTTTCCTGTAATATTTTCTATAACCACTAGTTTTTAACTCATTTTAGTAATTGTATTTATCTATTAATTTCTCTAACACATAATCATAACAATTTTTTTCAATCTAGCAAAAACCTTTGTCTGAAGATTAAAGGAAAGTAATAAAATAAAAATGGAAAAACAATATTATGTACTCCTAGTAAATAAAATTATAAACTCTAGAGTTAGATTCATTGCACAAAAGTAGCTAACAACAGATTGAGTTCCCTTAACGAAAATATCAATAGTAGAAAAGAAACCATATCACCACTATATACCATCAAATCAAATTACGAAATTTTAGTGATTTTGTTTTTGTGTTGGTCTTCATAATTACATGAAAACCGTGGATTCGGTTTTTATTAAAAACTAAATCAAATAATAATTTACAATTCATTTGTTTTTAATCCCAAACCAAAGTATGGTTTGGATAAAAAATTTTGAAACATTTAAATAACGGTTTGATTATGGGTTAAATAAAAATTATTTTAATTTTTTATATTTGTGTAAATATTCAAATATTTAAATTATGCTACAAAGTTCAAATTGCAAATCATAAAAATATTTTATAAATCCATCACATTCCTATTTCATAATTCTTTATAAAAACATTCCATCAATAGTTAGTCGTTTACCAAATATATAGTAATCCATATTTTATAATTCTCTAGAAAACCTTTCGGTTAGTCATCTATCAACAAAAGTCATTAATGAATAGAAGTGATGCGTTAACAAGATACATTGAACATTATTACATAATAAAAGTAATAACTAAATAAACAAAGTCCCTGATCCATAAAGTCAAAACAATTAACAAAAAAAAAAAAAACACTAAATCACTAATGAAAGAATATATCTTTAATCTTTAAAATAATTTTAGAAGAGAATAAGTTACTATTAATCAATATTCATCAAGGAAGCACAAGAGTATCTTTAATCAATCTTTATGAAAAAATTTATAGTTTAGAGTAAAATATTATTATGTTTTCTAAAGTTGTTTGGTTTAGTTTTATAGATTAGTTCAGATTATCCCTTTAAACTAACCATAAATTTATGGTGGATTAGTTTGGATGGAGAATTGTCTAAACTAAATTGTTTAATGAACTATTTTTTATTTAGTTTGTTCAGATTATAGATTATTTTGATTTAATTGATTTTTTCCCACCCTAGCCATCATCATGAATGAGTTGTTGATTTTGGCAAATGTAACTCAAACTTAGTAACATTAATTCTTCATGATTTTTTTGAAAACAATTTATTATAATTGTAATATAATATTTTTCTTTCTTTGCCATTTGTAGATATTATAATTTTATAATAATATTTTCTTCAACATTTTCTACATGATTTGAATCTCTTAATTTTTATTCTTGCAATTTTTTAATCATAAAACAATAGGGATTATTATTTAGACTTTTAAAAAGAAAACAATGTAAGAAAAAAATAAGAGAAAGTGAATGAAATACTAAGTTTTTTCACATATTGAATTGTTATACAAAACCTAGGACAACAAAGTTGAACCTAATTTTCTCTTTTTTCTTGTTTTTAATGGTATGTTTATTTTAACATATTTTCATTTTTTTACCATATTTTTATCGTTTCAATAGATGTTTGTCAAGAAATGATATCGATGAAAAATTAAAGTTTTACTCATAAATAGACTAAACACATATGATACTGATAAATTATAGATCCATATCTGATGTAGATACGGTACAGATAAAAACCGATCGATCCAAACATACCTTAATTCATAGCCTTGCCGCAACATGATTTGCAATTTCACTTAATTAAGACCTTTTCATCTGCTTGTGTACTATAATCCAGTAATTGATATTAAAAAATTAAAAGTAATATGGTATTGAATATCTAAATTTTATTTTTAAATTAAATTTCTAAACTTTTTTTGGCTGAAAGATTTCTAAAATTTGAAAAATAATAACTTAATAGTTAAATTATATTTATTTTTTTAATTAATTATCTAATTATTATATTAATTATTTAAATAAAATTTATCCGGATATTATAAAAGATCGGTAATAACTTAACACATTTTAGTAAACTAGGAAAAGGGAAAATTCCAACTACAGATATCATATTTTTTCGAAAATTTAGAAAGCTTCTATGTTTAGGCCAAAAATACCATTTTTCAACAAAATATTACATTACAAAAGAAAAAGAAAACTCATATAAATACGTAATAACAAAAAAAAAAAAAAAAATCCCCTTCTTCCTCTTCTTCTTTTCTCTCTTTCTATGTCTAAATGCCATCACCTTAAAACCCTCCCTCCCCAGCTCCCTCACCGATTCACTCATAAATACTGCAATCTTTCATCTTCTTCACAAGCCCATTATGTGAAACGCCAAATGGGTCCTCTTCAAAATCTCAGATCCTAAATGTTTCAATTTGTACACATCACACTTCACCGGTTTCACGAGGTAATTAAAAAAAAAAAAAACACTAAAAGCTCTCATTTTCTCCTTTCTTCTTCTTCTTCTTCTTCTTTTTTTTTTTTATTATTATTTTTTGTATATACATTATATACGCTGTTTTCATTTGCTTTCGTTGTCAAAGTTGGGTCTTGTCCCTTGTCATTTGATGTGCGCATACTAAAATTGTGGTTCATAAACATTACTAGTGATTAGAGTTTCCGTGTGTTTTTTGTGTTAATGTTTGGATGTTTTTGTTCCTTGGCAAATGTTATCTTGACTTTTAAATGGTTTACTTTGTTGTGTGACATGCAGTGTGCGTGAGTGATTATTGACATATTTGGCTAGATGAAGCTCACATTTTAATTTTACAGGTGAAGATTGTTGTGTGGATTACGCGTAAATTGAAGAGAAAAATGACATACATTGTTCATGAATCATTCATTTTAATGGAAATGTAGTCAGAGATAAGATACATGGTTGGCTTCTTTGAGAAATGGAGAACATTTTCTCTAATCTATTTCAATGTGAATGGCCGCTGGGGATACCTTCATCTTCTACTTCATACTGCATGTTAGTGTTACTACTTAGGGAAACTTTTTTATATTACTATAATCACATTTGACCTTTAGGTGGTGTTTGGTTGTAAGGAATATGCATAATGTCTAATCCCTTTATAAACCTATTCATTTCTTTGGTTGAACTTTGAACTTTGAAGGCCTCATGCGAATTGTTATTCCTTATCCATTGGGAGTAGGTTTTGCCAGTTATTCCAAAGTATTCTAATGAAATCCAAATATTACATCCATCCATTGTTCCTCTTTATTAGTTAAATTAGCATTTCCATTAGTTTATTTGAGTGTGCTTTGATGGTTTTTCTTGAATTCCGTGGTGATGATCCACGAACCAAATACAACATTAGGTATCCTTTGCTATGCAGGTGACTCACAATGACGTAATGCATATTCCCAGCATTCCTGGTAACTGCTATTTCCCTGGTAACAGGTGTTCCCTCTGAACCAAAAGCCACGGTATTTTAATGGAGCTTGGCAAAAAAATTTTTAAGTTTTCCATGAAACATACACTTTGAGTTTTTATCCTCAAGTATGAGTGCTTTTTGGTGAAATAGGAAACATAATAAGCTTTGTATGAGCAAAATGAAAGTTGTAAAGCTTAATTGCTATGTGAAGTGAAAGCTTATCGTTTGAGGACTTTTGAGAAGCATGTGATAAAGAAAAATCTCTGATTGCATTGTTGCATCATTGGTCAAGACTTCCTTGTGTTATGTATCAAGACTTAATGAAGAAATCTTTATATAAAAAATTCTTTTCACCCCTGCTCATTGTAAGTCTATTAAAGTCCTTCGTTTGTTTACTTTTGTTTTACTGCAACAATTTATAATCTTTGCAAGTTTGCCAATTCCGAAGTTTTTTCTTTTTCTTTCTTTCTTTTTTTTTTTCCTTGGAATTTCATTTAGTCTGGTTGTATTTTAATCTAAATAATGATGCCTATGACCTTAGTGGTGCAAGTGTTTACACTTTGCTTTGGAAGATTTAGTTCAAATCAAATGGTGTTTGCCGTTGCTACTCACATCTTGTTGCTAGCAAATTATGCACATGCCATCTCCCTGATTTTATTTTGTCACTCATGCTTTTGCAGATATTAAAGCATGACAGAAGACTGTGGGTATCACATGATTGAAAAAGTATATCCGGTACTGCCTGTATGTGAGAAAACTGCAAATGGACAGGATGAAGGAGAAGCAAGAACCGAACCATATGTGGGCCAAGAGTTTGATTCTGCTGATGATGCTCGTGACTTCTATAGCTCATATGCCATTCGTCTTGGGTTCAAAGTACGGATTGGCCAACTTTATCGCTCTCGTGTAGATGGATCAGTCTCTAATAGAAGATTTGTTTGCTCAAAGGAAGGTTTTCAAATCAACTCCAGAACAGGCTGTCCTGCATTTATAAGGGTGAAAAAATTTGATTCTGGCAAGTGGGTTGTTGACCAATTTGCAAAAGATCATAATCATGAGCTTGAACCTTCTGGAGAGGACCATCCAACCGATTTGAGGCCAAAAAGTCCTGCCTTGGCAAATTTAGTAGTTTCTGTGTGTCACAAAACTCGGAGTAGGCTTCTTGATGTAGACAATGGACAATCATTCTCATCTGGTTCTGTTAGTACAAAACGTATTAAACCAGGCATAGATGAAGGGCAAAATAAACTTGAACCTTATGTTGGTCTAGAGTTTGATTCAGCTAATGATGCATATCAATTCTTCAACAATTATGCAGCACATGCTGGTTTTAGAGTTCGAATTGGTCAACTATTTCGATCCAAGCTTGATGGTTCCATTACCTCTCGAAGATTTGTTTGCTCTAAAGAAGGGTTTCAACACCCATCACGAGTAGGCTGTGGAACATTTATGAGGATTAAGAGGCAAGATAGTGGAAGATGGATTGTGGACCGTTATCATATTGAACATAATCACGACCTTGAGCCACCATAGGAAGCAATAAGAGCTTTAGCTTCAAAGAAATTTTAGAGGAGATCAATGGAGGCTTTGATAAGGAGGAGGTAGCTAAAGTAAATAGTGGCATAAAGTTAATGAGGCATAACAAAAACAATATAGGTAGTGATTGGTATCCAGTGCTCCTTAACTACTTTCAAAGTAGACAAGCTGAAGATCCAGGATTCTTTTATGCTGTTGATGTACAGATGGGTTGTTGTAGGAGTCTTTTCTGGGCAGATGGTAGGTCTAGGTTTTCTTGCAGTCAGTTTGGAGATGCAATTGTGTTTGATACATCTTACAGGAAAGGTGATTTTGTGGTGCCTTTTGCTACTTTTGTTGGCATTAACCACCATAGGCAGCCAGTTCTTCTTGGCTGTGCTCTTGTTGCTGATGAATCTGAGGAATGTTTTACTTGGTTGTTTGAAACATGGGTCCAAGCAATGTCTGGATGCCAACCCAAGTCTATAATAGCTGATCAAGACAGAGCTATCCGAAAAGCAATTGTACAAGTCTTTCCTAGGACCCATCATCGGTTCTCCATCTGGCAGATGGAAGAAAAAGAACAAGAGCATTTAGGGTCATTAAATGATGGTTTTAGATATGAATACAAGAAATGCGCTTGTCAGAGCCAGACAGCTAGTGAATTTGAGAATGCTTGGGATGCTCTTCTTGACGAATATGGTTTGAAAGAGAATGTGTGGTTGAAGGAATTGCGTGAAACACGTGAGAACTGGGTTCCAGTTTACTTACGAGGAGTGTTCTTTGCCGGCATCCCTGTAAATGGGAGTTTAGATACCTTTTTTGGTGTATATCTGAATGCTCAAACACCACTTAGAGAATTTGTTGGACGGTATGAACGTGGTTTGGAGCAGCGTCGCGAGGAAGAGAGGAAGGAGGATTATAATTCATTCAACTTGCAAGCATTTTTGCAGACAAATGAGCCAATTGAGGAACAATGTAGAAGGCTCTATACACTTACCATGTTCAAAGTCTTCCAGAAGGAACTTCTACATAGCTATAGTTATTTGGGATCCAAGATTCGTGAAGAAGGTGCAATAACTAGATATTTAGTGCGCAGGTGTGGCAATGAGAATGAAAGTCTGTTGTTACTGTTAATGCATCCATTCTCAATGTGAGTTGTGGCTGTCAAATGTTTGAATCGGAAGGTGTGCTTTGTAGACATATTTTGAGATTGTTCCAGATTTTGGATATAAAAGAACTTCCACCTCGCTTCATCTTGCATCGTTGGACTAGGAATGCCGAGTATGGTGCATTAATTGATGCCGAATCAGTAGGTAGTCCTCAGGAAATCAAGGCCATGTTGACATGGAGTCTTCGAGAAATGGCCTGCAAGTATGTAGAATCTGGGTCGACATCTTTAGAAAAATACAAACTTGCATATGAAATAATGCGGGAGGGTGGAAGGAAACTTTGTTGGCAAAGGTAAGTATGTTTCAAACAAAATATGGCATATTCTGGGCTGGATTTTGTATCCGAACTGCAGTTTGCTGTTCTGCCAAAAAGATGCATCTGCAGTTCTCTTACCAGCAAGTCTTCAGTAGGTAAAAAGGAAATGTCTTCATGCTATGCAAATCTAAATTTTTCCAATCTGTGGCAGAAATGTGTGAATATTGCCCGATACTATTTATATTTCCTGTTTTCTTCTGTTTCTAATCTAGCTTCAGTCTTCCTGATATTTCTTGTGCTTGAAATACTCTACTTAGCAGTACTCGATTATCCTTACACGATTGGCAAACCTTTTCTTGATTTAAACTTGATGTGTCATTCTATTGAAGTGGCTTTTGACCTTTGGTCATTGATTATAGAGATGGGCTGTCCTTTCTCTGGGCATTGTTTTTAAGTAAAACTAATGGGATGCCATACAGATTTTGTTGGCTTAGTCTGTAAGAGCCACTAATGACCTTGTAAATTCCTAAAATTTTTACGTGGAATCGTGCTAAGAAGCATGTGGGTAAAAGTGATACCAGTCATACCTAGCAACGTAGCAATGTCATATTTATAATACATTTTTCTTTCATCCATCAGGTGATTACCTGTTTTTCTTAGTCCAAATTTGGGTTCTGACGTCTTTAATTCCTTGAACTGAATGTTCTCTTCTATGGAGGAATTTACTGCTCTTTGAACACAAATCCAGGTTCTATTAGCTGGGAAAAGACATGATATTTTAGATCATTGTATTGAGTTTACATGTCATGTCAAATTCGCATTCAAATGAAAAATGATCTAGTATCAGTTAGATACTGAAGTGCATTAACTTTATAATTACGTCAAATCGTGTCACATTTGAATTAGTTGTGCGCATTCGACATAATATTCAAGTTTTATGTATAGAGTGCAACTCCAGATACTCTCTCTTTCTCTGATTTTCTTCTTCCTTTTCCTCCTCTCATATAGTGAGTCTGTTCGGACAAGTTACAGATGGAAAGTCCACTCTTATTTAGAAAATGTACAAAGGGAAGAAGAATCTCCTTGTTGGACACCCATGGAGATTGAAGTACTTTAGGCAATAGAGCACATGACGTATATCCAACATAAAAATATACTTAATCATTATTATTTTGAAAATATTAATTTCGTAGCGAGAAATAGATGTTCTATATCACGTTATAAAATAGCAAGTCTCCTATCATTCTCCGGACCCGCTATGTTCACAATTCAATGTCATGGTAAGATGAAAAATTAGATAGTACAGATTGTATATCTTCTTTTGACATGGAAAAATGAGATTCTACGCATATCCTCTTTTTTTTTTTTTCCTCTCTCCCCGCCTCTTTAATGGGGAATTCTCAAAATCCTATGTGTTAGAAAAAAGTAAAGTAGAATGCAATAATTCTAATAAGTATCTTTGCCTC
Source organism: Combretum micranthum (assembly GCA_024138025.1). Lineage (NCBI taxonomy): Eukaryota > Viridiplantae > Streptophyta > Magnoliopsida > Myrtales > Combretaceae > Combretum > Combretum micranthum. The sequence continues at coordinate 93,538 of JAMXBD010003074.1, read as the reverse complement.
TAGATGGTCCTTGACTTGGTCTACATCTGAAACTTCTTGAATGCATCTTGGTTATGAAATTGCTTGTGGTGGTGGCAGGTTGAAGGTAGTGGTGTCTGATAGGATAATACTTTCATGTTCTTCAATGGTGTTGTCACCTAAATTTACTCTGATTGTATGCTACTATATATAAGGGAAATAAAAAATAGTATACACTTAAAATATTCATATGGAAATTATAAAGGGTTAAATTTGTTATATTAAATTATTGGATTAATCCTCACTGTTTATCTAGTGATAGGATATAAGGAATTCAATCTAAATTTAAAATGATGCAGAAAGATTTAGTTTGATGGGTTTGGAATAATAATCATTGAATTAGTATACTTGCATTAAGCTCTCATGCAAGCTTAGACACCAAGGAAGGCTACTGATTTTGGACTCATAATGAATAAATTATGATTAACCTCAAGATGAGTATATTTTGTCTTATATGTTGATCACCAAGGTGAAATGGTTGATGTCTTCATGCCTAGAAGTTCATAAATAGTCAAAACCTCCTCTTTTGAAATAATTCTAAACACTAGAGAAACTAACTGCATTTTAGTGTACTCTTAAAGATTAATAAGGAATTCAAGTAAATCACAATCTTAATTACTTAAGAACTACAAGGTCAATGCCTTATGCTTTCTTCTTAGTTACTTTTCAATTCAAGAAATTGTCTTAATACATGTCAACTCCATATCACTTTTGAGGTTACTCGTGGCATATATGCAACATGAATGTCACTACTTTAATTGTATTATCCATGTGTACATTTTGGTAACTTTTTTGGAAAATTATTGCACAATTATAATAAAGTAATGTTACTTCCTTAAAAGGAGATAACTGGATCACCAGTAGTAGGTCAACATTGATGCCATTGAGTAGAATTTGCTCCAATCTTAAAAAATATTGATAAGGACAATTCAGCTTAAGAGGATTTGTTTGAAGCAGCACAAATGATGTGAGCTATGCTATGCAGGATGTCATAAATTATAAATCACATCGTTATAGTGTTCTTTTAATTCATGCTAAGATTGGTTATCTATGTTGCTATGTAACAAGGTGTGACTCTACCAAACTCTACTCTTGTTATAATACAAGCGTCATTCCCCCATTCTAACTGATTAGTTCTCCCACTTTAATGGAGGATGCCTCTCAAAGGAGTGAGTATATCCCTCCATCAAAAGTTACAACTAAATAATAACTAGCTTACAAAGTAGAGGACATAAGAGTCTTATTCGATGGCTACTCTTCCTTGCATACTACCCCAATCCTCAATTTCATGTGCTTGATGGATCCGTTTGCCTCCTTAGCCCTACTTCTCCCTTCAATCGTAACTACAACATCTATCCCACGAACTTCCTTTACAGTAAAGAAAGATCTCAATGTGCACTTGAAGGAGATGTATGTTAAAGTCGTCTGCGAGAGTGCTAGATTTTGAATTCCCTTAGCATCAACTTATCATTGCATAATAATACCTTAAGGGTCATGTAATGTAATGCTCACACTGTTGAGTAAGGTTGTGGCGAAAAAACACCAATATTGCAAATTCATAAAAACTTTGGAGGTATGAGGTATGGTTACAAATTCAAACTAGAAAATTTCTTTATTTACTAATTGTAAAGACAAACAATTTATATAGCAAATTGTTGGTCACAAATATCAATACACAAGCAACATCTTTAGTTGTTTGTGTCCAGCTATCTTAGGGTCTAATCCACACATATATTCTCTTTAATTGGGAAAGCCATCTGATTTAAAAAGTGGGTTGATTGTGTTAATTATATGGTCTTTCAAAATTTTATCTTGAATTTTGATAACATTTCTATAAAGGTGTATTCCTTTTGTGAAAAACATTTTTTTTCTCTTGAAATAGTTTTATGATCGATTACTTCACTATATAAAATAAGAGATAATTGAATTGTAACTTAAAAAAAATATAATATTAGTATAATAGATATGATATATTTATTACAATGTTTAGTTAACATAGAAAGAAATAAGGAATTATGTTAGAATAATGGTAACAAATCAATTATGTGCTTGTGATAATAGTAAAATAATTATCACAATCATATTAGAAAGACATGATTGTGCAATTTTACAAGATAGAATTAATATATAAAGATGGTGAAATAAACCATTTAATATAATTCATGAGATGAAGATATGAATTACTGTTCATTATTTTACATGATAACAATTAATGTATGATTGCTATATATATTGTTTAAAAAATAAATAAATATCATAATGGCAACTTTTTATGAAACGAGGTACAAATAGAGTAGTCACTATATTTTAGTTACTACTTGATAAAGAATTAATAATATACAATTGGTTTTTTTATCACCACATATTATTTACTACTTGATGAAAATAAATACCAGTATACCTTAAAAATAACATAAAACAAAATGCAAATAAATGCTATATATTTCAATGCATAAACTCTTATTATGATCATTTTACCAAAGCTACTAGAGTTTATGTGTTACTGGTGGTTTACACTTACAGGATACTTTAACTACTTTAATATGCTGTATATTTTGCTTAAAAGGTTTTTTTAAAATAATAACTAATGAAAATCTTAAAGTATTAAAGCACCAATATGCTACCTTTGGATTCCACAATATGAATAACTAGGGATGGATCATCCACATTACAAGAGAAAAATAAATATAAAATGTAAAATAATTAAGCAACAAAATTATCAACAAAAAATTGTATATAGAGTAAACTTATAACTTAATGGTGATTGTTATAAGGAAGGCGAGAAGATAGATATATGAAGAAATAAACGGGAAAGTGAGTGATGGTGTAAGTAGTTGTTGGAAATTTTAATATAAGAATTACTATGGTGAATGATGTCTAAACTTTAGGAAAAATTATTTGGTACCTAAACAAATTAATTAATTTAGTATTTGAAATAACTTTTCGTGTATGCTAATATTACCATTATCAAATTGGCTAACACCATCATCAAACTTGGCGTATTAAAAAATATGACATGGATAATATTGGCAATAATAAATTTTTTTAGATACTAAATTAGTCAATTTCAAAATTCAAGTATCTAATTGCTTAAATTATGGTATCATTTGTGATGTTTACCCTTAAAATAATAAAGAAAAGGTAGCTTTCAGTATTCATAATAAGATAAAAATGTGCTATAAAGATACCAGGGCCTTTTGGATTTAATGATATAGATAACTAAATATTAATGACAATTTTCTTTTTTGAACCTAGCCAGTTAAAAATGGGTATAGTTCAATTTGATTCAATTCAACTCACGCAATTGAACCAACTAAAACCATAAAACATGATTGTTTATTACTTTGTTGATTTTTTTTTAATTGGAAGAATTAATTTGTTTTCTTTAATTGAAGTAGAGAACATACATTTTTAATTTTTCATCTTCTTTATAAATTTATAAAGTTGAACACTTTTAAAAATCAAACAAGTTATAAAATAATATAAAACTAAAAAGTTTAGAAAAATAGAAAAATTTTCCAAAAGAAGAATAATAAAAAAAAAAAGGTTCCAATCACCTAAGACCGGGAAGAGCTTTATCATTGTTCTTGATGTAAGTAGGATGAGCCCTTATATGCTCGAATTGATTTTGCTTAACTGTAAAAATACATCCGATTATAATATGGTTGCTCAAGCTAATATGGATTTTAGTCACCTTGAATTTTCCTTGCAATACCATTCGGTTGCATTTGATTAATCATCTTCATGGGTGTCTACCCAAATCGAAGATGACAGTAGTTACCAAAGAATTCACAAGTTTTATTTATTTATTTATTTTTTTGCTTTTCTTCTTGCTCTAATTGGTAAAGATAAGGGTGAAACACGTGTCTACCATTTTGAAAAAAATTATAGAAGTGAAAATGACATTAAAAATAATTATGAAATTACCATTAGCATATAACATCTTGAAAATACAATACATAATTTTACTCATGTATTGCATTTCTAAGATGGAATATAGCAATGTAATCGAAATGTACTTGTTTGTGTATCACATCTTGCAAGAGCGATACAATATGTATCTCACGTTGTAACTGCCATACACGGTTATATCCCATATTTGGCATGCAATACATATATCATATTTATGTGTGCGATACAAAGAAATTTTCATTATTGCATGTAAGACGTGTATACAGTAGTGATATTTATGTAATTAATTTTGTCGAAGTTGTATATATATATATATATATATTCTATAAATTGATAGATAATCAAGAATTGATCTCGTAAAGCTATATTGGTTGCCTTTCTCGATGCATGGATGGATGCCAAACCGACCCAATCAACTACCATTAAAAAGGTGCTCACACATGACAACCGTGGTCATGTGTGAAACTAAGCAGGTTCTAGTCTCATGATAGGATGAAAAATTCAATTTACAATTGGTATAATAGGTTCTTAAAATTTTAATCTGTTATCTTGTCATCAGGGTTAAGCATGGATTGTACTAGTTTGATTTTTACTAAAAATCAAATCAAATCATAATTTACAACTTGAATTCAAAATTTTTTTCAATCTATTAAATAATAAATTGATTCGATTTGAATTATAAATTGATTTGTATTTTATAATCTTATATTTATGAATCATTTAGTCTCACATGAAAAACATTAGTATTAAATTGAGAACTTTTTCTATAAAAGTGCAAATTGCTTTTTCTTTTTTTTGGCCATCAGTGCAAATTACTTTTATATAGTGTAAAATATGGCACTACACGTGTGATTCATAGGACAAGAGTAAATCCTATATTTCCATAGATTTCTAACGGATGTATAGTTTTTAAATTTTGAGTTGTTTTTAGTTGCTGCAAAACATCATAGTTCTTATTTTTTCGAAAATCATTTTACAATAGTTTAAACCTATTTTCAATTTAAAAAAAAAAAAAACGACTCATATGGCATTTTCCATTATCACTTAGGATTTCTAATGATAATTTTTCTAAAATATATAGTATTATTTCATATAGTATTTTTACTACATTATGTGAACTAGTAGCTATATTTATACATTTTTTTATTATTTTAAGCATAAAAAATGATGTTGATGGTTTTCATATGTAACTCTTTTTATTAAAATTTATCTTCCTTCATTACGATATTACCGATAAAATTAGGTTAAATTAAATATCCATTCAATATGACAACAATTAACTATTAGTTAATCTTCTATTTAATATGAGGACAATTAGCCATTTTAATTAAATTGATTTTTATGGATGTTAATTAAATTGATTTAAACCATTTAAAGTCCTTAATCTCCATATTATCCCCAAAAAATTGGGGCCATCGACTCATAGCAATTATCATCATTTAAAAAAAAAAAAACAAAAGAAACGAACGAAAAAGAATAAAAGGGTGTGCTTGAAAATATTCGCCTTAATATTTCTTCGAAATTACAAAAGAAAGTCGTAAAAAATAACAAAATCAACTCAAAAGAGAACTCATATAGAATAGTCTAAAAATCCAACACACACACACTGACACACAATCCAAATATGCATAAATAAAGGTACAAGAGCAACAAAATTTAAAAACATCAGTCCAAATGCCCTTATAGGGAAATAAACAGGAAGAGGAGTTTCATACACATTGAAAAAAATCCAACACAAATAAAAATAAAAATAAAAATAAGATAAAAAGACTTCTAACAAATTTATCATACGCACTAGCCGTCAATTTGAATCGATGGAATGTGCATAATCTTGTACCACTCACCTATTTCTGTCTTGCACTTCTTTTCCAATTGCTTACATTACCAAATATGCAGCGTTTGAAGGGACTTCAGCTGCATCATACTTCCAGGAAATGATGTCAGATTTGAGCACCAACCAATTTGGAGTTTCTGAAGTGATTCCAGATCACCCATTCGATCTGGTAAAGCCATCAACTTTTCACATGCCGAAATTGACAGCTCTTGAAGGGATTTTAGATGAGCCATACTTTCTGGAAGCGATGTCATTTGGGCAACGATCAATTTCAAGTTTCTGAAGCGATTCCAGGTCACCCATTCGATCTGGTAAAGCCATCAACTTTTCACATGTAAATTGACAGCTCTTGAAGGGATTTTAGATGAGCCATACTTTCTGGAAGCGATGTCAGATTTGGGCAATGACAATTTCAAGTTTCTGAAGCGATTCCAGTCACCCATTCGATCTGGTAAAGCCATCAACTTTTCACATGCAAAATTGACAGCTCTTGAAGGGATTTTAGATGAGCCATACTTTCTGGAAGCGATGTCAGATAATTGCACACCAATTTGAAGCTTTTTCAAAGTGGTGCAATGTTGAAGAAAATCATGCAAACTCTCCAAATACTCAATGTTTTAATGGACAGATATTCCAACCGATGAAGATAAAATGATTGCTTTATGAACTCTGCACTTACACCAATAAGACATACTTCCTTTACATTCTCAATTGGTGGTATAGATTTTAGCTTTGGGCATTCCGAATATCCAACTTTAAAAGACTAGGAAATGAAGGCGATGAAGTAGCTATATTGCTAGAACAAGACTCGCGAATAGGAATACTAACAGATTCAGCTTCATCTAGATGATCAAGACACAACTCTTTAAGACAAGGCAGTAAACCAAGTGCTGGGAGGTATCGGCATTTTTGACAACTGTAAATTTTAACTTCAACTAGATTTGGGAGGCACAGAGCGATGTCTTTCATCATCCATCTTGGAAATATTGTTCCACCATAGCCTTCCATATTCAATGTTCGCAAATTTGCATGTGGTTGAAGTCCTTCCAACAATGCTTCATGATTTGTAATTAACTCGGCTTCATTGTGTTTGTCGTGATTTTGAGTGAACTGCAATTCCAAGGTATCCAAAAATTGCTTCCCTTTTAGGTTTGCACTCTTTGATTCTACCGCTGCATTTTTTATATAACCAACCATCTTGATTGTGAGATCTCTTCTCAAGTTGTTCAAGCCTCCCAATTCATTTAGCTTGGCATAGTTTTTGTTTTTAAAACCATCCCCTCTAACCATGAAATAAGCTAGCCTTTGCAAAGAGGTAACTCTTCCGATTCCTCGTGGCAGCATATAATAAGTCTCGAGATAAAGATTTGTAAGTCTGACCAACTCCACAATGTCTCTAGGCAATTCTTGAGACTATAACAACCAATGAGTATCAATGTCGTCAGATTCTGCAAACTTTTTATGGAATTGGGAAGCCGTTCCAGATTTCTTTATAGGACAAATCAAGATAAGAAAGGAGCTTCAACTTGCAAAGGAAGCTTGGCACTACTTTTATGCCTGTGTTTTGAAGTGTCAAGGCACGTAAATGTTTCATGCTTGACATAAGCTTAGGAAGTTTACGCCAACCTAATCCCTGCTCATGAGTTGACAAAAGTGTCCGAACTTTCATATTCTGAACCTGAAGCTTTGAAAATTCATCCCATAAAATTTCAGTGGATGCATAAGACAGATGGCGAAGGTTATTGCTGCAAAGAGTACCTCTTCTTTTGGATCTATCATAGTACCCTGTTCCTGCCACTTGGCATGCTAGGTCATGCATAAGATCATGCATCTTGCAAGTTCTAACATTTCCAAGATTGTCATCCACTCTATCTTGGAAAAAACTTCTATCCAATAGATACATAAAACAATCATGTGCCTTTTGTTCTAAATCCAAGTCCTCACCTAAGGACGGCTGAATAAATCCTTGAGCAATCCAAAGAGAAGCCAAGGTGGACTTTTCCATTTCGTAGTCCTTTGGAAATAAAGAGCAAAATGCAAAGCACTGTTTCAAGTACGAGGGGAGACTATCGTAGCTTATTTTAAGAGCAGCAATTATTTTGTTTTCCTTGAGTGGTATTTTATGGAGCTCAATATCTTTGAAAGATAACCATTCAGCTTCAGTTTTTTTCAAAAATAACATACCTCCAAGAACTCTGATAGCCAGGGGAACACCAGAGCACTTCTCAACTACATTTTCTCCAACAGAATCTTTCACAGACTCGGTTATCTCCTGTTCCGGTGAAGAAGCACATTGCATGAATAGATCCAAAGAGGCACTAGTTGCTAGGCCTTTGAGATTGTAACGATTAACAGAATCCGAAATCTGTGCAACGGTTGAGGATCGTGTTGTGATGAGTATCTTGCTTCCTCTAGCTCCTCCATCTAATAAAACTTTGAGGTCGTGCCACTCTTCCCTCTCTTCATTCCATAAATCATCAAGTACTAGAAGGTACGTCTTATCATCAATTTCTTTGCGAAGATCTTTTTGCATTTGATCCATTGTGAAATTCTCTGGATATCCAGGATCCTTTGCACTCTTAATGATCTCCCGGACAATCTTCTTTATATTGAAATCTTCAGAGACAGTAACCCACATTCTTAGCTTAAAGTGCTCCTTGACATCCTTTTCATTGAACAAATATTTTGCAAGCGCTGTCTTCCCTAGCCCACCAATCCCAACTATTGAAACCACCGAGATATTCTCTCCTCCATCGGAGTCTTGGAATACCAGCCTTTTCAGTTCTCTTATATCGTCATCTCTTCCAATGATTTCTTTCTCTTGTATAAAGGAGTGCGCGTTTTCTCGTCTCCGAGTTGTGATCCTCTCTTCCCTGTCCATGGGACGCTCATCCAAGTGAAAGTTTCGAGCATCTTTAATGACATCGATCTTCCTTCTTACTTCTTTAAGCTTACTTGCCATCTTGAACCTCAGAGCAAGCTGGTTTGAGCTCGAAAAGAAGGTGCTAACCTCTTTCATTGATTTGTTCTGGCTTCTCAAATCTTTCAGTCGAGATTCGACGTCGAGGTAACCCAGCAAGTCCTCAGCATCATATAGAGCATCCTTAAGTTGCGCAACCCATACTTCGACTTGTGGACTCTGGTGATATTGCTCTTCTGCGTGGAGCAACACAGGTTGTATGGTGGAAACCGTTATATGCAGTTTCTCAAGCTCATCTTTCAGACCCCACAGCTCTCCAATTTTCTCACGAGCTAGCGGGACAACAGATAAAGAACGCTCTTGGCGATGGTAAGGACAACGCTCTGCCATTTCTCTTTGAAGAGTGAATTCAGAATGTTTATTGATACTTTCTCTTTGAATAGTTTGCAAGCTGTATGTCTCTTGTAAGTTTTTTGATGGTTTGGTTAAGAAAGGCCAAAATATGAAAAAGACTGTTTGGTTTAAGGAGGCCTCCTATTGGCTGGCTATTTGGCAAGATTAAAATCTGACCAATTACCAATCTTCCACACCATGTTCACCCAAAAAACGAAAAAAAAAGGCAGTGAATTTTTTATTCATATGTGAAATAGAGATGATTGGGGTAGGGGTTGTCCAGAGAACATGGGAACAGGGGAAATTGAGAAGGCTTTGCAGGGTGAGATGACAGCACATTGGTCAAAGTTTAACTTCAAATTTCCCAATTACACAGCTGTACACCACTCCATTGGAATGCAAAGCAAAGGAATGAGATTCTAAGTCTTTCTTTACCTTACATTTGTTTGAGAGTACACTTATTTTCTAAGATCTCTTTTAGTTAATTTTTTAGAATAGAATTCAAGGATTTTACTTTCTGGTAAATATAAATTATATATACTTTCCCATGTTACTTTATGAGTATTAAATTCCTTATTTTTGAAATCGTGCGCTTAAACTTTCAAATTTTTTAAAAATGCACACTTGGACTACTTTGGACATCTAAAAACACAAATTTTAAAATTTAGGACCAAATACACGACTTCAAATATAAAAGGATCATATACACATGAAAATATATAAAAATTTACTTATGATTTATCATAAAAGAAAAAAATATACTTTAACACACCTTATAAGGGTTTGTTTGTTTGGCTTTTTTTTATAGATACATACACTTTTTTAAATTTTTTTTAATAAATTATTTATCAAGAAATAGATATATATAATATAAAATTAATAGCTCTCATGAAAAGATCAAATAAATTAAATATAGATATAAATTAGATATATTTATATATATTATTTTAAAAAAAATATAAATACAAATGAAAAACAAACCATCCAAACATATAAATCTTTTAAAATTATACGACCTTTTATGATTGTTAGAAATAATTTTTTTTTTTTTTCAAATTATCGTGGCATGCATTAATTGTGCATGGGGTAGGTGTTGTCCATTTCCAGAAAACAAGTGAACCAGCAAGCTCGTTTCAACCAGTACAATTTACTCTTAATACAGCTGTACACCAAGTCATCCCGGCACGGCAAAAAAATTTTATTATTTATCTCCTCTTCATTTTTTATCTATTCATGTGTTTAAAATATTTTTATGTATAATTAATATTTTTTTTTGCCAAATGTATAATTAATAGTTAAAATTATAAAAAAAATCATAATAATCTTATAAGTGGCTTAAAAAACTCTATAATTTTAATAAGTGATTTTTCAATTAATAAAACAAAAAAAAGGAGGAGATATCAAAAGCAGGACGTATTATAGTGAAATTCACGCCAAATAGAGGCTCTAAAAACAGTAGTACTAAAAATTCTTTTAAGCTCTTGCAATTGATGACAGACTATTTTTAGAGAAAAATCATAAAAAATTCCTAGACTAAAAAATTTTCCCATAAAATATATGAAATGGCTGCTAGGAGATTGTAAAACATAAAATATCAGCTAAGATCAGCATGAGGTTCATTATAACCAAATGCTCAGAGCATGTTGAGGTATCTTCTCATCCAATTTTAGCAGGAACGAATACGATGTTTTGTGGTAGGTTAGTGTATTAATGATATATTAAACGGTTAATTATAAAAAAATAATTTGTATTTTATCAATTTGTAAACATATGATCCATATTAATTTTTTGACAAAGAAAACATGTGTTTCATATAAAAGTATTAATATAATTAATTACTATTAGAAATATATGTGTTAAAGCTTTATAGGACCAAAAAATTAATTTAATAAAAAATAGTACTAAATAAAATAAAATATTAAAATTTATTTCTTTAAAAATGATAAAATTGAATAAATATAAATTTAATTTTTATGACTTATAAAATATTAAAACATATCATTCTAAAATTATTGAAAAATATCAATACTTTTATATAATACTTGGATTACATATTTATTAAAAATTAATATAAATTACATGTTTATAAATTAATCAAAACATATATAATATTTTATAATTAACCCTAAGAATAACGTATATCCATTGCGTTTTTTAAATGTGTTGAACGTTAAACAAAAGCAAACAGCGAAAGCTGATACCTCAGCTCTGCCTTCGCCCCAACCTCAATCCCATCACGTGAAAGCATTTCGTCCTTGTGGAAATTACGAGGACATTGGTCTTTGTCCTCATCCACATTTCTTTTTTTTTTGTTTTTTCTTGGGCCAAACATCCACATTTCATTTTCCAAAGTCTAACTCTGCCAGATGAATACGTTGGCTATAGACAATACACATTGCTACACGTTGCAATTACTTCTCCCAAATATTCAAACTGCCCTGGAGTCTTCAATTCGATGGTTTCATAACCGGTTTTGCTGTCGATGGTTTTTAACCTGACGGTTTTCAATAATGAGCACCCGTTAAAACTGGCAGATTTTACGAAGGTTCATAACTATTTTATTCCGGTTGATTTCCAGTTCAGAAACAACTTGATAATTTTGGTTTCGATTTTGGACGATCCATGATTAGGTTTAAACCCACACATGTCGGTAACTTATCAGCAAATTTTATAAAATTTTATAAAGGAAAAGTATAAACTATAGTGACTGTCTTTAAAACTACTACACATGTAAAAATTTTTATATTTCTAAAATATAATACTTTGATTTTTTCAAAAATTTGATATCTGAAAATTATCATTAAATATAATAACGTATAATCCAAATGTATTTTCTTTTACACGAAATCCCCACTTTAGTAGACAATTTATATGTTTTTGGTTAATAGGGGTCAAGTCTAATGATTGATTGGCTTCAAAAAATTATTGCAATTGTATATTAAGGGAAGGACATGGAAGGAACGAATATGAAAGAAAATAGAATAAGTGAAAAAAAATTATAAGAGCATTTGGTCTTTTAATGTGTTTGGTAAAATGTGAATGGAAATGAAAGGAATAATAATTATTGCTAATAACAAAAACAAAGTGGTGGATAAACCAAAATAACCAAATACCCCTAAAAGTAATTTCAAGAAGAAAAAAGAAAGGATGGATAAGTAAATATACTCTTTTTCTCTATTCCTTCTAGGGATGCAATCAGAACGAATCATTATAGGGTACTTGGGCCGCCCAAACCTTTAAAAACTCTATAGGGTTGGCGGTTGGGTTTGAAAAATTACATGTCAATCCTATATGGTTTCAAGTCGGGTTCGAGTCATTAAAAATACTCAATGGGTAACCCGAACATGTCATATTATAAACTTTTAAAAAATTGAGTTTGAAATTTTGAAAAACAAAACCCTACTAATTTTTTTCTTTAAGAATGGTTGTTAACAGTTTTAACTTTATTTTGTTTTTTTTTCTAATTTTTAATTTTATCTCCTAAAAAATTATTTTTACAATACTATTAATTTTTGTTGTTTTAACAAATAAAATAACTAGTTCTATGAGCCTATAAATTGATGAGTGTGTTGTAACTAGCCTAGCTTGGTTTAAACCATACTAAAGTTTAGCTATTGGCTTACCACCTAATATTTTGTTGGAAGATGCAATTGAATTTAACTAAGAGTTGAAAAAGGAAAAAAAAAAGTGAAGCAAGTCGCAGAGCAAGGCAGGTCAGGGTCAAAACCCTATAGGAGCAGGTTTGAGTATTGGATAGAAAACCCTATAGGGTCACGGGTTGAATTTGGGATATCCTATTGGGAAGCGGGTCGGGTTTTGGTCTTATGTGACCCGTCCCAAACCCACCCCGATTGCATCCATAATTCCTTGCCATTTCTCTCCATCTTGCAAGGGAAAAGTAATGTGGGGCCTATGGAAACTAATATTTCCATTTTCCTTCCCCTCCTATTTTTCTCCCTAAACTAAACATTGAAAAATAAAAATTTCCCTTATAATTTTGTAACGTCTTAAACTAAAAGCGTTATCAGTCCATTATGTGTCCTCACTAGATATGGACACACTAAGGTGTTATTCCACTAATCCACAATTGTAAATTCTAAATAATGTCAATATATACTTTTAAAACTTTATGTAATAGTAAAACTTTTTAGATAACTTATTTGGCATAAACCTAAAGCCAACTTAGATTAAGCTTAAAACATCATAAGGAAAAGGTCTCATAAAAAATTTCGATTCATAAAAACTATATAAAACTTCATATGATCTTTAGCTTTGGCTATCTCTAAACCAAAATATCCAAAAATCAATGGAAAGTAAACTTCACTATCATTTTCTCCATAAACTACGAACACATCATGGCCTGATAAATGGAACACTACTGGGTCATGACCTGTACCTGAAAATTAGAAGGAGTGAGTGCAAAGGCCTAGTATGCCATACCACAAACACATGCACATAAACAAATATCATACAAATTCACGTGTAACCTAATGACTTTGTAGCAACCACAAGTTATGTCGCGACCCTATGTGGGGCCTAGTAGGATTGCCTTATATCGCCATATCACGTGTGCACCCGCAACATGAGGATCGCCTTGCAAGTCAGAGTTTACAAGACTCTAATTAATTATCCTCTCATTGTATTATACATATATAAATTTATTATGAAAATAATTTATTGGATATCGAAACTTCCACAGATCACAAGACCGCAGAGAATAGATATCCTACCAAACGACAAGATAAGGTAAACCTAGGTTTAACACAAAATATAAACTAGGTTTAAGTTAAGAAAAAGACTACATTTTCATGTTTATTCTCTCAACTAGGTTTAACCTATCAAATTCTCAATCTTCTATCAGTCTTGTACAACTTGATCTTTGTCACGCTCTGCACTCAAATCCTATCCCATCCATGTATTCAACTTACCTGCAAAAGCAAACTGTTGGGGAGTCAGCTACAACTAGCTGAGTGAAGTATACCCTCGCTCCATACCGTTCAAGCAAAAGCAAACAAGTTATTAAACAAGCATATGCAATGCAGACAATCAAATGAACAAATATATATGGCCAACCGGTAACCATATATATATTCGGATTTACGCCCTCCGAATCCGGGGTTGGGGTACATCCACACATCAGCACCCGGACCGCTACTACTTCGGGAATCAAATTTATTCAAGGAGTTTTTCATATATAGAAAATAATATACATATAACAACATCCCATTGAAGCAAGATATCCTTAACAATGACCCGGCGCGATCCTAGGAGGTGGGGTCTCCCCAGGACGACTTAGTTCCCATTCCCCTAGAACAAGGCCCATGGTACACACTAGGTATATACCACTTCGGTCCTCCATGTTCACCGTCCTCACGGGACAGTGTGGCCCATCCGAGTCAAAGTGTAGTGGTGATGGCCTTCTACATGCAATCGTGCAATGCATGATCAATATTATAATTATCACGCCAATAGTCATTAAGTCCATTTATTTGGCGATCAGACAATTATCAGACACTCGCAAAGATCAAAATGATTAAACAACACTCAATACTTAACGTTCAGAATAATGTATAGTATTTTCAACACAGATAACAAACACGAGCAACCACAAGTGTAAATTTCCCAACCCCATACTTGAATCATTTAATTTATATTAACAAAATATCATACTCTAAACCTACAAGCACAAGCAGATATGAAGGTCATCGGAATATACTCACCTGTTTATCCTTGCTTAATGGTCATAGAAGTCTATAGAAAACTTGAAGACAGATCTGTATCCCCTGAGAATCGAGATAACAGATACCCCATTACTATACTCTTATTCATATAAAGAAACCTATTGTGTCTTTGTATCTTAAACTTGAGTTTTAGCATTTCTTAATCTAACCTTAACACATAATTAGTCATTTTGAAGCTTGTAAAGGCTACGCTTCGTAAGTTAAACTATAAAGTTCGTATAATCTTAGTTTTCTTAAGAAAAGTATTTTAGTTGTTTTCAAATATCGAGTTTAATCACGAAATCTTAAATTGGGTATTATATTGTTTTAACTTAGATTTTAGCATATGAGTAGTCATTGAAAACTTATCGAATGTAGTTTTTAATTGTCAGGTTAAACTAATCATTTTGTATATTTTTCCTATTACTTTAGGGCTCGAAAGGTATCAATGATACCTAGGTTTCTTGTTTTGTATTCTTAATTATTATTTCAAGTTCGATTCCTTGTTTATGTTTATTTCATCAAGTATTAGTGACTAAACTTAATTTAAGTTCATTACTCTACTTTTTAGTTAAAGCGTATACATTTATATTTATTTTCATTTTCTTATCTTGATCTTATTTTAAGTATGTAACCTTAATTAATTTGATTATATTAGCTAATATTTATGATTTCCATTAATCTACACTTTATATCCTTATAGTCTTATAAGTGTTGAATTTTATACTTAGAGTTACGGAGTTCTTGGTTAAGTTTAATCTTTCAATTATAATCTATATTATCTTGATTTTTCTAATTGTAATTGAATTACTTAAATTTTATTCTAGGAATCTTATTCTTTTATATGTGTTTAAATCTTCATATGTCTATATAGGTTTATTATTGAGTATATCTAATAGATTTAAAGCTAAATATCTTTTATCTATATAATACTTAAATCTTATAAAGTTTATCTATTAATATCCTATTTCTGCGTATAAATGAATCTCATATTTGTATATAAGGTCACATATTGAAGTTTAATTATATATCCAATCTTCTTATTGATCGGATAATCAAATATGTTTCATTTATCAAATTCAAGTAAAATTTTTCTTAAGTTTTCTTATAGGAATAAAACTTTTATTATAAGGTTCTAGGGTTTTCTAAGTTTTTATTTTCCTCCTTAATTCCATTTCTACTCATGAATATATGTTGTGTGTGATTTAAATTATTTAAACTTGTCATAGAACATCTCTATTCTTTTTAAATGTCAGAACTACGCTATATGTTTACTTTACTTAATTCTAATTGTTTCTTTAGTTAAGTTTTACTTCATAAAACATAACGAGTGTTTATATAAGTTATGAATATTTTCGTTTTAGTGTTTTCGATATTAAAATCTTAGTTTGAATCTTATTTCTGTAAATTATACCTAATATTTAGTTTGAACGGTTACATCTCAATCCTAGCTATTTATCTTTAAATCATCATTTGCTAACTGATATACTTTAAAGATCTACTAATTCAATTATAAACCACTAGTTATTGTCTTTGAATTATATTTATCGAGATATCACTCGTTTTGAAAAATTACTATTCATTTCCCAGTAGGTCACCCATCCTAGGTCATGAGCACGCTTAACTTTTAGTGTTTTGAGAATTTTTCAGTATTATACTACATATATCTATATAGTCGAGGTTCTATATTTTTCTTACATTGTTTTCAAGTTGAAAACTAAATTCTAAAGTCTACGGAATCGGATAGATTTAGGTTTTTCACCTACGTGATTAGAGTTTCCATATCTAATACGGTAAACTCGGGTTTTAGTCTATATAGAGTTAAAATATTATAACTTTCATGTTTATGAAATCAGAATTTTGATTTAGGCTTTAGATTAGAAGATTTTGATCAGTTATTGATCCTATCGTGTATATTTCAACTCTAGCGATTTATCTCTAAATTTCTATTTACTAATAAATAGATTCTAAATATTAATTATCTAATATTATAATCAATTTTCTATCATTTAGTGTTTTTATTTATCAATTAATTATCAAAATGATAAGCGAAATGTAATATCAACTAGTCTAAATACACATACTCAGCATGACATAATTTTATATTATTATCGTTATATATGCATGTAAATATGTATATTTATAATAAAAACTAATATTAAAACTCTTAATATTATGAAAACTTCTATGTATGGAATCATAATAGCAAAATTTTAGAATGATCGAAACCTAACCTTGTGTGATCTTGAATTGAAGAGCGTATCGCCACGATCACAACACCACTTCCGAAATTGGAATTGGTTGTCGTATGTGAAAGATACGAGCTTTTGAAGATCGGATCAGCTTCTAAATTCCTTTTCGATTATTTTATTATTTTTCTTTTTCTTTTTCTTTTTTTTTTTCCTTCTCTGGTCGGAGAAGTTGATTTTCTTTTTTTTTTTTGTCTTCTCCGTTTCGGAGAAGCTGCTTTTCATTTTCATTTTTTTTAAGTCTTCTGTGAAGACTTTCGCCAGAGAGAGAAAGAATATAGGAGAGAGAGAGAGAATTGAGAGAATGAGACGAGAGTGAGAGAGAGAATTAGAAAATTTATAGGAAAAATTTGGCGTGGAGAGCAAGCCAAAATGAAAATGGTGGGAAAGTTTTAATTTTTGGGTTCTAATTAACACGTATAATAAATATTCATTCGATATTATTTTTAGATAAAAATTTACGTACCTACTATATTAAATATTCTGAACATTATGGTATACTTAAAATTTTTAATTTAAGACTTTTATTTTTCAACTTTAATATATATTATCGTAAATTATAATTTATCCTTTAAAGATTTAAATTATTAGTGTTTTGATATTTTATGACCTGATTCATAATTATATATATTTTTTAATTTGACTTTATTTATATTCTACTATTATAAATTTATAGTATTTATCTTTCGTTTGTATCTTTTGAATTATCTTTGGGATCTAATTTATTATTTTATTTATCTTTATTGGTTTTTTTTTTAGTTTATATATTAATCATATTATATTGTTATATCTAACGGAAAATTTTTCTTTGATATAGGTATAGTTTATACTTATATTTTTATTTTAATTAAGTCTTTTATTATCCATGTTGGTAATTACCAATATTTAAGTTCACGAAAAGCGGGGATAGTTTTTCGGACATTTTCTGAAATTTCCGCCAGACATTACTATCCATTTAACAATTACCAAAAATTAAACAGACATATAATTCAGGGTGTTACAGGTTATTTTCTTTAATTAGCCAGGGAATCAACATAGTTTAAAACTATTTACAACTAGTCCTAAACTTGAAATTACTCATGACTCCATGAAAACAAGTTTGTATATAAAATCCTTATATATATTGGTATTTGGTACTCCCCACATACCCTAAGTACCGTACTCGTACCACTCCTAAAATATCGAAATCGTCTTTGTGCACAACTCCATTCAGGGCAACGCCATACACAGATTAGGGCGTCATCCTAATAACATGGTACTCACAATCTACTAAACCCAGTCAAACACAAGCAGCAAATCAATTAAAACCAGATAACATTAAGTCAATTTACAAACACTAAGTCTACAATCACAAACAACAATCAAGATAAGATCGTACCTAAAACAACTTTTGGAACAGAAACCTAACTTCACCAAAAACACCTAAATACCATCAAATACTCATTCAAATTTTGTTTTCAAAAGATAAATATAATTCTATTATCATCTAAACCTTAAACTAAAAAAAACTACAATTACCTTAGGTTCATAAACACTTTCCTTCTTTTGATTGCAGAATAACAAAATCTCCAACCACAAAAATTAGGGTTTCTCCAAAATTTCTCCAAGAACTTGATTCCCTTCAATACCAATACAAAATACCTTAAGAAAGATAACACTTTTAGATCACAAAAGGATTGGAAATGATTAACTTACCTATTACTGGATTCTTGGTCTTCCTTGAAGCAACATCATAGCTTTGGATAGAGATCTTAGGGTTTTCTAGAGCTTATGAGAGGTTTTGAGAAGACGAAATAGACTGGGGTTATTTAAAGAACATGAGAAAACCTAAAAAATTCCATGTATATATACTAGCAATAGAAATTAGATGCAGGAATAGGAGCTCTTACGCCCTTGTCATGCCCTGTAAGGAGGTTGCACTTGCCCAGAAGCATGCATAGATAGTTTTATACCCTCTGCCACGCTCCTATGAAGTTGCCAGTGAACAACACTTCCAAACTTCAGAATTTTACACATTTCAACCAGCTTCAAAAGGTCTTATTACCATTAAATACATTCTAACATCAACACAAAGACTCATATCCACCTCTCTCTCCTACATATCTTCCAACACTTAGCCACTCTCCACATCAACTTATACCAAACAATCATAGTCCATAACATCCATGATTTAGGGCTTTAAACCACAACTTCATAACTCCTCTTCATACATCTAAGAACAAAACTCATATCAACCTTATTTACACCAGCAACTAATAAGGACACTTAAATTACACTTACATATCCTAAAAAATTAACAAAGCAAAAGAGTAGATGTAAGCCACTAGATTTTTCGGTAAATATAAGTAAACCCTAGAACCGGAAGTCAAACCGGAACCCTAAAGTTAACTTAGTTCTATGTTTAGTATAATGAATCTAGATCCGGCAATCCCATGTTCTTAAACCCTAGACAATGGAATTAAGATAATCGTGGATAACGGTTCGTAATAATATAGGAAAGTTTAAAAACATTAGATTCGTTAATTTCTAGTACCTTTCGGATCCGAACGGGATCAGTTTTCAAAAATCATGCCTCGGTACATTGGATAGTGAAAATATTCCCACAATATAGTTAGACTCGTAAAAATGTAAGCTTTTCAAAAATATCAGTTTTAGAATTTTTCAGTGACAAAAAATATCAGATATTAGCCGTTTACACATATTTTCTTTACTACCGGTATTTTAATTGTCTAGTCTACCATTCATAGTACTTTTCTACTATTAATTACTATTCATCTATCTCTACTTCTCCTTACAACCTATTATCACACACTATCATACCTATACCTTACAATTTACCTTCCCAATACAACTTTAATCACATCACACTTTACACGTTACTTCTTTTTATTACAAAACAATAGATTTAATCAATTTTTCTCCCCATTTCCCGATGCTGTCGTCCACACTCTCTCTCTCTTCACTCTCATTTATTTTCTTTTTCATTTTATTTAATTACGTCTAATTTTCACTCAAAAATTCTATAAATACTTCACTCCTCCTTCATTTTTTCACACAACTCATTTTCATAACAAAACTCTTCCAAAATCATTTCTCAAACCCTCTCTCTATAAATTTCCTCTAAAAAACTCTCTTCCTTTCCATCTCCATAAACTACCCATTTCTCTTTAAGAGAAATTCTAAACACAACATCACCAACCTTAGGTAAAACCTCTTCAATTTACTCATCATGTTCATTTAACTTAGCATGAGCTTAGTGTATATTTCTTAGACTCATAAGAGTTAAAGAAACAACAATATGTTCATATTTTGTTTTTATTCTTATTTATATTTTCCATTATGTCATTATTGTTATTATGTTGTTGTTATTATTGTTATTATTATTTGCTCTAATCTAACTTCTATATAGTATTATGTATATATATTTCTTTAAAGTAGATAAGCTCACTTGTTATTTATTTATTTTTATACTTTGCAATTTATTTATTTCATGCTATTATTAAAACTAGTCTTTCTAGTCTTAGACTTGTCCTCGTCAAGTCAAAACAATTTTCTTTATTGTCTTTTCTTTTATTTTCTTTTTGAGACTAGTCTATTCTTAGTCCCGAGATACCTTGATGAAGCTAAGGTTTCCAATACTTGATCTTATTATTATGCTCTTATTTATTCTTGTATATATCTTATCTTATCTTATATTTAATATTATTATTTCTTATAGTTACATATTCTCATTCATGCATGAACATGTTGATATTGTCTCGACAACTATGAAAAGGAGTTTTCTTAAGTAATAAAAATAAGAACTCTCTTTAAAAAATAAATTTTGTCACATAAGAAATGATTTTTTTTTCATAAAAACTTAAAGTTTTATCTTAACAAATATTTTCCAAAGTTGGAGAACTTTATATGGGATTTTATCAAGGATTACATAAAGTAAAGTTATCACATACCCTCTTTTTAAACCAATGAAATAGAAAATTTTCTTTGAAACTTAATATTGTTAAATCATGGTTTAACAAAGAGTTTTCTTGAACTCATTTGTGAAGTTTTCATCAACACTCTAAAATATTAAGACTTAGACATGTTTTTCAAAAATCATCAAAGAATAAACTTTTAAAGATAAATCTTACTTAGGAAATAAAATTAGCAAATAACTTAGAAGATTACTATTATTATTTATTTAAAGTAGAAATAACCTTAGGAAAATTAAGAACATATAAACATGACTACTTTAAGAAACTTTAATCACTACCAAGAGATTCCTAGAAAAAACTACATTTTTCAACCACTAGAAATAAAGTTGTAGGAATCTTAGAACAAAAAAATTACTTTTTGAAAATTTAATTATTCTCAAAGTTAAGAAATAGAGTTAAAAGAAGGAAATACTCATTTACAATAATTCAACAAATTTTTCCAACAAACCAATGTGAACTTTCCAAAGTCTTAGCTTTTCCCAACCTTTAAGACACATTATTTTAAAAAAATCATTGTTGAAACAAAACCACTAAGTTCATGTATACAATATGAGTATATATATATATATATATATATATTCAAAGGATTTTTCGACTATACAAATAACTATATTTTTGTACAAGAATTCTTGAATGGAGAAAGTTTGAAAACTTGAGTTTTGAAATCTAGAATTTTCATGATGAATCTGTGAGTCACTATTCTAAGACATAAATGACTTCTTTTGAAAAAATAACCTTAGAAATGGATAGATCTTTTCGAGTAGGTAGAAAACGATATATAATATGCGAAATAAATGAGCAAGTTATGTCATTTTAAGTTGGAATTTCCATTCATGCGAATCTTGACGAATTCGATAAGATAGAATTAGAGAATTTGATTAGATCTTGGATGAAATACTCATTTCGGGTATTTCTTTTGTTTAGGTATTGAGGACTAAGATCTTCTCTTCCCGAGGATTACTTCGAGTGATAGAAGATCACTATGGACGAATGAGTTTCCTTTACGTTTTATGTATTCCCGCATGTGCTTGTAGAATGAGCACTGGATGTTAGGAAAATATAAAATTGATATGTATGTGGGTTATCATGGGAATTATGTATGCGAATTGCTATGTGTGATCAATGAAAAATAAGTATATCGGAGTTTGATTTGTTGATTATTATAATTGCCTCTATGTATATACTGCTATGTGTGCAATTATTGATTGACCACCTTAAATGAATTAATGTCGGATTGGATACTCCCTTAAACTAAATTGCTTATGCATATAACTTAGAACATCATTGTGCATTTTTACTACTACTCCTTAGCGTGGGACCGGAAAGGTAAGCTGCCGAGCTACATCTTGAGGAAGTAGGACATTCGAAGAATACGGTCTCAAGTTGTAGCAGAGCCGGATTGATCGTTTTGGGTAAGGAAAGCCCGAGGATTAGCAGTACGGTTTGTTGAAACTCCAAGAAGCGCGCAAAATTGCAAGGAGGTCGTTTGGGGCCCAGTTTAAATCATTCCCTAACCACCGATGGAGGGGCAAATCTATTATGCATATGAAACCGAATAGTCGTATGTATTCTTTACATTTCATATGCTTATTTAATGAACCTGGTGGAATGCTTGTTGAGTATTTTTGTGTAAGGAATATCTCACTAAGCTAGTTATGCTAATTCCCCAATAGACTTTTGAGATTGCAAAATCGTTATTTTGCACTCGAGACCACCCTGTCATCCGGGTATAACCTATGCTTTCGGGAAGCTTTTGGAGGAATTTTATTTTGAAGTTTTAGATTAGATTTTTTATGAAATCTTCTAGCTTTAGTTATTTGCTCTGGTGAGATTTTGTTACTATAGAGACTTACCAGGGGAATGCCTCGTAGAAGTTGTAAAACTTTATATTTCAATGATATATATTAACTATTATTTTGAATATTCTGCTTCTATTATTTTAAAAGGCATAACTCTAC
The DNA here is from genome assembly GCA_024138025.1 of Combretum micranthum. Classification (NCBI taxonomy): domain Eukaryota; kingdom Viridiplantae; phylum Streptophyta; class Magnoliopsida; order Myrtales; family Combretaceae; genus Combretum; species Combretum micranthum. Next base: position 70,560 of record JAMXBD010003074.1, on the reverse strand, counting down.
CAGTCTCCATCTGTTGTGAACGTACGCCTTGTACCATTATGAAAGCTTCCGAGTGACTAAAGTAATCAATCTCAAGTTTTAATATTGTGTATAGTAGGTTATCACGTTTAGGTACCCGTAGGGGCGTGACAGTTTAAGTTGGTATCAGAGCATCAAGATTTTGGAAGAAAATAGTAAGTTTAGAAGTAGAAGTCTTAGAGACATGATGAGTTTAAAGTTAAGCATAAGAGTTTTAGGAAAAATCCTAGAATCATAAAAGTGGATGTATGGAGACCATTTGTTTTATGACCATGCCTAAGACATATAGATGGCCTTAGAACTAGTTTATACCCTCAAAAGAATAGATGGATTTCCAAACCATTTTAAACCTCAAGAAAACACAACCCTTGTAAGTTGCAAATAACAAGAAAACAAAGTTAACCGACTTTTTGATAACGAAAGGAGAATATGCTTACAAAAACTATGTAACCAACCATAGGAAACATGGAAACAAGTCTGTAGGTGTCGTCAAAGAATCGAAAGCAAGGATGTTCTTTCAAAAAAATCAGAAGTGGGTAGAAGGCGAAACTAACCCTGGATTCCCTTAAATCTCAACGGAAGGATCGAGAAAAGAGCAAGGAGCTACGATGAGAAGAAAGCGTCGCGTTCACCCAAGATGTAACACCTTAGTTATTAAATCGCAACTAATTAAAAGATGTAGTTAAGTGTTTAAAGGACAACAAGTGACCTAATGATTTCTTAATAATGTATCCCTTTGTTTTTTTTTGGCATTTATATTATCTCTTTTGTGAGTAAAATTCATGATTTTGATTTCTTACTTTGTGATTTCTTTGTAATGTGTATTTGAATTTCATGATTTCTTAATAAGCTTCTGTTAATTCCTATTTTGCAAATTTATTCCCATAAGTTTTTATTTAAGATCCTTATATTTGAGATTTTCATAAACGTTAGTATAGAGCGTATAAAGAAAACTAAAGCTTACGTAATCTAAACGATTAAACAGTCGTCCAAGAAGATGTAGCAATAGAGAGCAACGAGATTCCAACAAAGTACCAGCTGAACAAGGAGTACCTTCGCAGAACCAACCGATGAATAACCTTGCTCCTACCCCGAACCAGCAAAATGACTTTGCTATCGCCCTTGGACAGATGAACTAGATGTTGACTATTTTGATTCAGTAACAAAATCAAAATATTCCAGCTCCTGCTCCAGCTCAGAATGCTCTTGAAGCCACGGTGGAAACACCCGGTGAACAGTCGCATGCCGCGTCATTTCCTCCGCTGCCACCTTCGAGATCACACCGAAACCTACTCCCCGACTTCATCAAAAGTAATAGCTACTTCAATGAAGCCTTTGGAAAGCCAGATAAGGCCAAGACTGGTTGCCTAAGTCGAGAGATCGTTTGATGCTTATGAAGTGCCCTGCCATTTAAGAGTTAGTTTTGGACATACCTGGTGAAATTTAATGCCCGAGTATGGTAGGAATCGAAGAAGTGAGAATTACCGGCTCCAGTTACTTGGGATATGTTTCGAGAAGAGTTCTTAGAGAACTATTTCTCGGAAGTCTCAGAGTCCGGTACAATGCTGACTTCTTGCATATTTCTCAAAGGGGGAGAACCATCAAGCAGTATGAAACCGAGTTTAGTCGCTTTACAGTATGCTCCTGAATCTTATAAGCATAGCGAGGAGTTAAAAAGATAAGTTTTCTTGAGTGGATTAGATGAGGACCTGAGGATTCGTTTGGTGGAGTTTGATATCAGAAGTTTTAGGGAGCTAGTGGAAAGGCTCGAATTATAGAAGGAGCCAAAAAGATGAAAACAAATGCTCTAGAGAGGAAAGTGTTTGTGTTTGGAAGGAAGCCTTATGAAGGACCGAGTTCTGGATTAAAAAATAAGAGGTTTAAGACCTTTGGAAGTTTCAAAGGAAGTGAAAGCAATCAGAAGGAAGTGACCAAGGGAGATATCACATGCTGGAAGTGCCGAGGCAAGCATTATCCAAAGTCTTGCCCGCAATTGCAAAACAAGTGTTATTTTTGCAAAAGCCCGGATCATAAAATCGTAGAGTGTCCCAAGAAGAACACTAGTGTTTGCTATGTGTGTAAGCAGCTAGGACACCTTGCAAATGAATGCCCGAAGAGGAGAAATGCTCTGGTGAAGCCATCCAATGCTTCGGGAGGGTTCGCCCCTGTCAGAACCAACAACGGTAATGGGAACGAAATCGCTCTGGCACATCGATGCATGGAATGAGAATTTATAACCTAGATAGTCAATGGATGTGCGAAGAAGCTGATGATGAGGAGGAGGGATGTGAGTTTGTTGCCATGGAGGGAGACGAAGGCTATGACCATGGGCTCATTGCAGGTTAGCCTTAACCTTAAGCTATCGTTTCATTTGTTTATAGCATTTTTTTTATGTTATCGAATTGTAACAATAGAATCCCTATATCTCTTTAGCCTAAAGCTTTAGAAAAGTTAGATAAGTGTAGTATGGTTAGTAACTAGTGTGTGTTGAACACAAAAAGTATATGAGTAGCTAGTAAGATCGTTTATGCCTTGTTTGATACCGGAGCCACCCATTCGTTTATCACCCCCAACCTTGCTAAGAAGATTGGTTTACCTATAGTTACCACCGCTACCAGCTTTAAGATAAAGACACCCACGGGTAGCATTGTAACCACCCGAGAAATGCTGATGGAATGTCCCTTAGAGATTCAAGGACACCATAGACAAGTGACTTGATTGTGTTGGAGATGAGAAAGTATGAAGTGATTCCCGGCATGAGTTGGTTAACCCATGTTAAAGCCACGGTAGATTGTCGAGAGAAGAAGGTGAACTTTAAGGATGTAAATGGGGAGGATATTGAGTTCAAAGGAGAATCCTCTGTCGTAAAGAAGTAAGGAATAAGGTCACTCGAGTAAGTGATGGATGAGAAGGAGATCGACCGACAAATTAATGCCATAGAAGAAGAAAGTGAAGGACCAAGAGTGGAGGATATATCTATAATCAATGAGTTTCCTAATGTTTTTCCTAAGGAATTGCCCGGATTACCACTAAAGAGGGAGATCAATTTTGAAATTATCTTGATGCTAAATTTCGAGCCAATATCGAAAGCTCCATACCGCATGGCATTGGTAGAGTTGAAGGAACTCAAGAAGCAATTACAAGAGCTTCTGGATCAAGGATTTATTCACCAAAGTGTATCGCTATGGGGAGTACCAATCTTGTTCGTTAAGAAAAAGGATGGGTTTATGAGATTATGCATTGATTACCGGGAGTTGAATAAGGTTACAATCAAGAATAGGTACCAATTACTATGGATTGATGACCTCTTTAATCAATTGCAAGGAACAAGTGTGTTTTCCTGCATCGACCTGAGGTCTGGATACCACCAGTTAAGAGTAAAGCTGGATGATGTACCAAAGACCGCTTTTGGACTCTTATGGACATTACGAGTTCTTGATGATGTCTTTTGGTTTGACAAATGCACCGATCGCTTTCATGGACCTGATGAATCGAATCTATAAGCCCTTTTGGATAAGTGCGTTATAGTTTTCATGACGACATTTTGGTCTACTCAACTACACGAGAACAACATGAGGAACACCTCCATATGGCGCTTTGGACGTTAATAGAACATAAGTTGTACACCAAATTGTCAAAGTATGACTTTTGGTTGGATAAGATATACTTTTTAGGACATGTTGTTTCAGGAGATGGCATATCGATTGACCCTGAAAAGATTAAAGCAGTGATGGAGTGGAAGCAACCGAAGATGGTGACTGAAGTAAGAAGCTTTTTTTGGTTTAGCTGGCTATTATCGAAGTTCGTAAAGAATTTCTCGACTATAGCCAAGCCATTAATACAACTTACTCAAAAGAATGAAAAGTTCATTTGGACCGATAAAAGAGAAGTGAGTTTCCAAGAGCTCAAGCAAAATCTTGTATCCGCACCGATACTCGTTTTGCCGAACCTTGAAAAGCCATATAAGGTGCATAGCGACGCATCAAGAAATGGTCTTGGATATGTGCTAATGCAAGAAGGAAAAGTGATTGCTTATGCTTCACGACAGCTAAGAATATGATCAAAATTATCCGACACATAACTTCGAGTTAGCTGTTGTTGTTTTCACACTCAAGATATTGAGGCATCACTTGTATGGACAGAGATGTGAAATATATACGGATAACAAGAGCCTTAAGTACCTATTCATTCAGAAGGAGTTGAATATGCGACAATGAGCTCATAAAGGACTACGATCTTGGAATTAATTATTGTCTAGGTAAGGTCAATAACGTCGCCGATGCCTTGAGCTGGAAGAATCATGGGGAAGTTGCCGCTCTGTTGACCGACCAAAAGGAGTTGGTAAGAGAATTCGAAAAGCTAAGTATCGAGTTCATTGGACAAGATGTGGAGGTGAAATATCTAACTTGGTGATGGAACCAACCCTGGTGGAACGGATTAAAGAAGCTTAACGGTATGATGAAGTCATACAAATGATCAAACGGGAAGTACAAGCAGAGAAGTACACTAATTTCACCATAGATGAAGATGATGTGGTGAGAATCAAAGGGAGATTATGTGTGCCGAATGATGAGGAGATGAGAAGGGAAATTATGAGTGAAGCTCATAGCTCAGGATACACAGTACACCCAGGAGGGACTAAGATGTATCAAGATCTTAAGAGCCACTTTTGGTGGAATGGAATGAAACGGAATGTAGTTGATTATGTGATGAAGTGCCCGACTTGTCAACAAGTAAAGGTGGAACATCAAAGGCCGAAAGGATTGTTAAAGCCTTTGCCGATACCCAATTGGAAGTGGGATCAAATATCGATGGATTTCGTATGCGGATTACCAAGAACATCGGCAGGATATGATGCCATATGGGTCATAGTAGATTGTTTAACCAAATCGGCTCACTTCATACCAATTAACATGACGTACTCGATAGACAAGCTAGCCAAGCTATACATAAAGGAGATAGTACGTTTGCATGGAGTACCCGCCGGGATTGTATCAGATAAAGACCCCATATTTGTATCTAAGTTTTAGACACGTTTACAAAAATATATGGGGACAAAGTTACTTTTCAACACAGCTTATCACCCCCAAACCGATGGACAATCGGAACGAACAATCCAAACTTAGAGGACATGTTGCGTGCTTGTGTTATGGAATTTAAAGGAAGCTGTGATGCTCATTTGCCGCTCATAGAGTTTGCCTACAATAATAGCTACCACTCTACTACACAAATGCCGCCATATGAAGCTTTGTACAGACAACGCTGTAAGTCGCCTTTGTTTTGGGATGATGTGAAAAAGCTCGCTATTGGGTTGGATTTAGTGCAAGATGCAGCAGACAAAGTAAGAATAATCGACAAAGAATGAAAGAGGTCCAAGATAGACAGAAAAGTTGGGTAGATAAGAAAAGGTGAGTTCTTGAATTTCAAGTGGGAGACTATGTGTATTTAAAGATAAATCCGATCAAGAGTATATATCGAGTATGCTCATAAGAAAAGTTGAGTCCACGGTATATTGGACCTTTCAAAGTGCTTGAACGAGTGGGAGATTTAGCTTATCGCTTAGCCTTGCCGCCAAACCTATCAGGAGTACACAACGTGTTCCATATATCAGTCTTAGGTAAGCATGTGGCCGATCTAAATTGAGTAGTAGAATTAGAGCCAGTGTTGCTAAAGGAAAACCTCACTTACGAGGAACACCCAGTGCAAATTTTGAATCGAAATGTCCAAAAGCTACGAAATAAGGAGATTAAATATATTAAAGTTCTTTGGAGGAATCACAACCATGAGGAGGCAACTGGGAGGTTGAGGATGAGATCTGACACAAATACCCAAATCTATTCGAAGAATCAGGTACGGTAGTCAAGTTTTGAGGACAAAACTTTCTTCAAGGACGGTAGATTGTAAGCCCCTAGATTTTTTGGTAAATATAAGTAAACCCTAGAATCAGAAGTTAAATCGGAACCCTAAAGTTAACCTAGTTCTATGATTAGTCTAGTGAATCTAGATTTGGCAATCCGTGTTCTTAAACCTTAGACAACGGAATTAAGATAATTGTGGATAATGGTTCGTAATAGTATAGGAAAGCTTAAAAACATTAGATTCGTTAATTTCTAGTGTCTTTCAGATCCGAATGAGATCAGTTTTTGAAAACCATGCCCTGGTATATCGGATAGTGAAAATATTCTGACAATACCATTAGACTCGTAAAAATGTCAGTTTTTCAAAAATATAAGTTTTAGAATTTTTCAGTGACTAAAAATTTCAGATATTGCCCGTTTATGCGTATTTTCTTTACTATCAGTATTTTAATTGTCTAGTTACTATTCATAGTACTTTTATGCTATTCATTACATTCATCTATCTCTACTTTTCCTTACAACTTATTCTTACACACTATCATACATATACCTTATAATTTACCTTTCCCATACAACTTTAATCACATCACACTTTACACGATACTTCTTTTTATTACAAAACAACAAATTTAATCAATTTTCTCCCCATTTCCCCATGTTGTCGTCTACACACACTCTCTCTTCACTCTCATTTATTTTTTTTTTCATTTTATTTAATTACATGTAATTTTCACTCCAAAATTCTATAAATACCCAATTCCTCCTTCATTATTTTACACAACTCATTTTCATAACAAAACTCTTCCAAAATCATTTCTCAAACCTTCTCTCTACAAATTTCCTCTAAAAAACTCTCTTCCTTTCCATCTTCATAAACTACCCATTTCTCTTTAAGAGAAATTCTAAACACACCATCACCTACCTTAGGTAAAACTTCTTCAATTTACTCATCATGTTCATTTAACTTAGCATGAGCTTAGTGTATGTTTTTTAGACTCATGAGAGTTAAAAAAGCAATAATATGTTCATGTTTTATTTTTATTCATGTTTATATTTTCCATTATGTCATTATTATTATTATGTTGTTGTTGTTATTATTATTGTTATTATTATTTGCTCTAATCTAACTTCTATATAGTATTATGTATATATATATATTTTTAGAGCATATAAGCTCACTTATTATTTATTTATTTTTATACTTTGCAATTTATTTATTTCATGCTATTATTAAGACTATTCTTTCTAGTCTTAAACTTGTCCTCATCAAGTTAAAACAATTTTCTTTCTTTTCTTTTCTTTTCTTTTTAGGACTAGTCTATTCTTAGTCCGAGATACCTTGATGAAGCTAAGGTTCACAATACTTGATCTTGTTATTATGCTCTTATTTATTCTTGTATATATCTTATCTTATTATTTAATATTATATTTCTCATAGTTTCAAATTCTCATTCATGCATGAACATGTTGATATTGTCTCAACAACTATGAAAAGGAGTTTTCTTAAGTAATAAAAATAAGAACTCTCTTTAAAAAATAAATTTTGTCACATAAAAATGATATTTTTTTTCATAAAAACTTAAAGTTTTATCTTAACAAATATTTTCCAAAGTTGGAGAACTTTATATGGGATTTCATCAAGAATTACATAAAGTAAAGTTATCACATATCCTCTTTTTAAACCAATGAAATAGAAAATTTTCTTTAAAACTTAATATTGTTAAATCATGGTTTAACAAAGAGTTTTCCTGAACTCATTTGTGAAGTTTTCATCAACACTCTAAAATACTAAGACTTAGACATGTTTTTCAAAAATCATCAAAGAATAAACTTTTAAAGATAAGTCCTACTTAGGAAATAAAATTAGCAAATAACTTAGAAGATTACTATTATTATTTATTTAAAGTAGAAATAACCTTAGGAAAATTAAGAACACATAAACATGACTACTTTAAGAAACTTTAATCACTACCAAGAGATTCCCAGAAAAAACTACATTTTTCAACCACTAGAAATAAAGTTGTAGGAATCTTAGAATAAAAAAATTACTTTTTGAAAATTTAATTATTCTCAAAGTTAAGAAATGGAGTTAAAAGAAGGAAATACTCATTTGCAATAATTCAACAAATTTTTCCAGCAAACCAATGTGAACTTTCCAAAGTCTTAGCTTTTCCCAACCTTTAAGACACATTGTTTTAAAAAAATCATTGTTGAGACAAAATCACTAAATTCATGCATACAATATGAGTTTATATATATATATTTATTTATTATTTTATTCAAAGGATTTTTCAACTATACAAATAACTATTTTTGTACAAGAATTCTTGAATGGAGAAAGTTTGAAAACTTGAGTTTTGAAATCTGGAATTTTCATGATGAATTTGTACGTCACTATTCGAGACACAAATAACTTCTTTTGATAAAAATAACCTTAGAAATAGATAGATCTTTTCGAGAAGGTAGAAAAAGGTATATAATATGCGAAATTCCAAGTTAAAATGAGCAAGTTATGGCCATTTTAAGTTGGAATTTCCATTCATGCGAATCTTGACGAATTCAATAAGATAGAATTAGAGAATTTGAATAGATATTGGATGAAATACTCATTTCGGGTATTTCTTTTGTTTAGGTCTTGAGGACCAATATCTTCTCTTCCCCGATGATTACTTCGATTGATAGAAGATTGCTATGGACGAGTGAGTTTCCTTTACGTTTTATGTTTTCACGCATGTACTTGTAAAATAGAGCACTAGATGTTAGAAAAAGATAAAATTGATATGCATGCGGGTTATCATGAGAATTATGTACGCGAATTGCTATGTGTGATCAATAAACAATAAGTATATCGGAGTCTGATTTGTTGATTATTATAATTGCTTCTATATATATACTTCTATGTGTGCAATTATTGATTGATCACCTTAAATGAATTAATGTCGGATTGGATATTCCCTTAAACTAAATTGCTCATGCATATCACTTAGAATATCATTTCGCATTTTTACTACTTCCTCAGCGTGGGACCGAAAAGATAAGCTGTCGAGCTATATTTTTAGGAATTAGGACGTTCGGGGTAGACGTCGTCTTTAGGTCTGGAACCGAACCCGAACTGCGGTTCGCGGTTCCAATATTGGTGAAACCAGAACCGGAACCGGACCCGTGGGAGCTGGTCCGGTTCTTAGGAACCACCGGTTCCCATGGTTCAGTTCAGTTCTAAAGGAACCAGGAACCATGAAAAAAAAATAAAAAACCAATTAAATAATTTACTTAATTTGACTAAGAAAAAATGCAAAATAAATTTTTAACTTGAAATAACATTGAGCCTAACAATAATTATTCATTGCATTAGTTAAAAGAAATTGTATAATTATGTATTTTTTTACATACAATCACTTGCACTTTTTTAGTTGTTATATTAGCAATGTGACACTATAAAATATTCAAGATACAAATAATTCTCAATAACCAAAAATAAATCACACATTGTTAAGAAAGAAAGTTACTTTTATTAGAAGTCTGCATGAATTTAACAATATATGATTTCAAATGTATTTATTACTTGTATTGTTAATAATAACATATTAAATATTGTGAATGGGAAATAAATTTTTTATTATTTATGCGAAAATAGTTTTAAATATTTGTTTTGTAATTGCAATTTTTTATAATTTTCTTTTCTTTTTTTCTTACTTTTTAAATAATTTTTATGGTGCAGAACCGCCGATTCTGCCGGTTCTTGAATCAACGATTCCAAAACCGCCGGGTCATGCGATGTTTAGGGATGGAACCGTAAGGACCTGCTAGAACCGACGGGTCCTTTACCGGTTCAGACCCACCATTTCCGAGCCGGTTCCCGGTTCAGGAATCGCCGGTGACGGATGAGGTCAGTTCCCGGTTCAGAACCAACCCATGATGATGTCTAGTTTGGGGAATACGGTCTCAAGTTGTAGCCAAGTCAGATCAATCGCTTTGGATAAGGAAAGCCCGGGGACTAGCAGCACGGTTCGTTGGAACCCCATGACGTGCGCAAAATTTCAAGGAGGTTGTTTGGGGCCCAGTTCAAATCATTCCCTAACCACCGATGGAGGGATAAATCCATCATACATACGAAACCGGATAGTTGTATGTATTGTTTAATCATATGGTTGTTACATTTCACATGCTTGTTTAATGAACTTGGTGGAATGCTTGTTATGAGTTTTTTACGCAAGGAACATCTTACTAAACTAGTTATGCTTATTCCCAATAGACTTTTGATATTGCAGGATCGTTGTTTTGCACCCGAGACCACCCTGTCATTCGAGTAGAACCTATGCTTTCGGGAAGCTTTTGGAGGAGTTATGTTTTGAAGTTTTAGATTAGATTTCTTTTGAAATATTCTAGCTTTAGTTATTTGCTCTAGTGAGATTTTGTTACTATGGAGACTTACTAGGGGAAAGCCTGTAGAAGTTGTAAGACTTTATATTTCAATGATATATATTAAGTATTATTTTGAATGTTCTGCTGCCATTATCTTAAAAGGCATAACTCCACCAGTCTCCCTCTGTTGTGAACGTACGCCTTGTACCAATATGAAAGCTTCTGAGTGACTAAGGTAGTTATTCTCAAATTTTAATATTGTGTATGATAGGCTATCATATTTGGGTACTATTGGGGCGTGACAGTAGAAGTAACTTACGTTTATTAGTCTTGACTTGATGATAGCTTGAATTTCTTGACCATTTTGGGGAGAGAATTTGAAAGAGAAAAAGGAGTGTGTGTGTGTGTGAAATACGTATGCTATGGAGAAGAGAAATGAGTGGTTTTTGTTTCATAAATTTGACATTTATCTCTAATATATATAGGAAAAGTTGACTTTAGAGGCAAATAAGGTTACTCTATGTGTGCGGTTGTATTTTTGGTAGGGTTAAGGGCATAATCTTTAAGAAAATTAAGCTTGGTTTATGCATTAAAATGGGCTTGGTTTAATGCACAAATTGGCTTCTATGCATCTAATGTATTAAAATCAACAATTATTTAAAATCAATGCAATGTTTGATAAATTTGGTTTGTAAATTCTATTTAATTAGAAAATTCCTTATAAAAATCTATATTGATATTCTTTATAAATTAGAAATCATGTTTTTGAAATTCAAATTTCTAAGAGAATATGAAAGCAAAATAACTGATAAACAACATAAAATGACTCAATTAAAATTTTAAGTTTTCATTCATACTAGAGCTATTTTACAAAAGCTATTGTAATTGAATTTACTCAACATACCATTCATTCAAACACTCATATTCAAATTACACAAATTTTAAATCTAATTCTCTAAATTCAATTTACAGAAAAACCTTGAGGGTTACAAATAGATAACCATTAAAGGTAAGAGATGGTAATAATGAAGTTGTAATGTTATGAATAAATCATCCATAGAAATGTGTTTGTGATCTTATGGGTGTTGTTCATAGTGGGTTATGGGATTTCTCAATGATTACAGATCAAGACATTGATTCAACTCATGTGATGGGGTTGGAAAACTTAACTTGTTCTTGTTACATATTGTATATGGATTATTGTATAGAGATGGGAATCGATAATAGAATATAATATTAAATTGGAAAATCATGAAATTAATAGAAAATTAAAGAGAAACTAGTATCTATGGGAATATGATTCAAAAATTAAGACTTAATTATGACTTGAAGATGATGAGTGATTGTTGTTCACGATAATGGCAAGAACTAAATTAATGAATGAATTAGATGAAAAAAGAGGATTGAAAATTATATTTCTACACAAAAATCGTTGAGAAAACACCTTGAAACTTAAACAAATTGATGCTGGAAAAAGGATATAGATCAACCCACACAAGGAAATGTGACCAAAGAAGACACTAAGTCAAGTTGCTTAATTAACTGGTTGATCATCATTCAACCCAATTTCACAGTCAACAAAATTCGACTAGGGAATACATATATATGTGTATTTTCTGTAAAACTTAAAAATTTGGAAAAAGCCATAATTTTATAGGAAAAAAAATATAAGGAAAAACCCCCTTTTGTTCCTAAAACTTTTATGAAAAGGTTAATGTAAAGATCCGACATTTATGGTATTAAAATATGACATGTCAAGTCCCAAACCATGAATAATATATGTATATATTACAAGTAAGGTTGTCCGAAAAAAGGAGATGTTTATGTGAATTGCTTGTTTAACCTGTTTAATACATAGCTTTAACAAAAATTACTCATAGATATTTTAATATAATGACATATAGATACCAATACTTGGTATCTTAAAGTTTACAAAATCATATATTATATAAAATATAAGAAAATGTAAAATACACTTTATATTTCAACTTAGGCTTACACGAATAATAATTTATGGATAAATGGGAGATACTTTTGATTAAGAGGGAGTCGTCTAAGAAGGATTTGAAAATGCAGCGTGTAAGCAGCCTCAAAGCCGTCGAAGAAATGAAATAGACCTGCTAAGTTTTGGAATAAATATTTGTCATATTTAATTTCCGATTTCTAGTATATTTCAACCGATTACATACACATACTTGATCTAATAGAACAAAATTATATAATTACGCATTAACTTTTTGTCTAAACGTGCATATATACATATAGATATATTACTAGTGAGGCACACTTATGAGCGATAACGACAACGAATATTTATCCAAATTATTATACTACACCAGCATATTTCAAACGTATGTCCTAAGTAATTAATGTTTGAATGGCGCGAAGCAAAAGCATTGGTTTGATTCATTGAAATTTCCTTAATATCTACGATTCACTTTAACAATAGCCATCTGATTTCTCGAAAAGCTTCAGAGACAACTCAACGAGATTTTTTGGGCAGCATCAACTATGATAGACTTTGCCATTTCTTCCAAGAGATCCAGAAAATATTGGTGGATGATTACAGGTGGAGATAGGGATAAAAGCATAATATGTTTATATACTTTTGATTTCAATTTGAAATAATTAAGATCTGAACTTTTATTTGTGTGGTTTATTAGATATACTTTCTTGCTCTTGTTAATGGCATACGAGGAGATGGAAGGGGACAATTACGATTTGATTGGAAGTTTTAGATATTAAGTTCTTAATATGATGTGCCCTGAAGGTTGGTTTGTGTTGCTATAGAAGGCTTTCAATGGCAATTTGGCAAAGTTAAAATCTGACCATTTACTAATTTTCACTCTATATTCACCACTCTATTTGGAATAATAATAATAAAAAAAAAAAACAACTGTAATGGATTTAAATTCATTCCTAAAATGATGTGGTTGGTGGTGCATATGAATTGATAGAAATATGTCGTCCAGAAAGCATGGGGACAAGGGAAAGTGGGGGGAAAAGTGATAGTTGCACAGCTTCCCCTTTTTTTATTAAGAAAGATGGCACAAATTATACAATCCACGCAGAGCTCATCTAATTTAGATACACTAAATTAATGGCTAATAATCTTGTCAACTTATTGTACTTGAACAAGGTACTAAGAAGAGTTATTTTTTTTTTTTTTTTTTCATTTTGCATGCCAAAGTGGACTTGGACAGCATCTTTTTCATTCTTTACACTATGAATTTGACTCTGTTCTAACTGTGGGGGCATTATAAGTTAGAACAGTGCATTAAAAAGATTTAGGGTTGATGCAGGATGCAAGCCCATTTCCTAATGCAATTTAAAAAGAGACAGGCGGCCCACATCAGCCCTCGTCCAATCGCCTACAGCTTTATGCCCCAATCAGTCGAGCTGTTAAAAAAAAAAATTTGACCCTAAAACAACTAAATAAGTATCATAAATTATATTTTGAAATATCTAATCATCACTAGTTTTGACTAGCTTTGAATCCCAAAACAATTATATAAGTATCATAAATTATATTTTGAAATAAAGAAATACCCTTTTTCAATCTCCGCATGCATGATGCAGGTAATCCAATATGAACCTCAAAAAGGAAGGTTAGGGTTGTAAATTCAGTCCCAGCACCCACTGAACATGCCACATGCCACATGACACACCTTGAAGCACTTTCTAATAATTCACCAGAAGAAATTCTTTTGATGTAATCACAGTTTCCTTTTTTTTTTTTTAAAATCTTTTTGATGCACTGTTCTAACTTATAATGCCCCCACAGTTAGAACAGAGTCAAATTCATAGTGTAAAGAATGAAAAGATGCTGTCCAAGTCCACTTTGGCATGCAAAATGAAAAAAAAAAAAAAAAAAATAACTCTTCTTAGTACCTTGTTCAAGTACAATAAGTTGACAAGATTATTAGCCATGAATTTAGTGTATCTAAATTAGATGAGCTCTGACTGAGAAGCCTGCTAGGAAATCCTTGTCGTATAATTTAAACCTCTTTCGATGTATTAGCAGAGACATGACATAAATCTTCTTTCCAGCTTTTAAATCTTATAAATGCCTAGTGGGCTTTGCAAATTGTGAAACCCACTATATGGGTTAATGGATTGTCGGTTCGAGTCTGGGGGCTGACCATAAATCTTCTTTCCAGCTTTTAGCCCCTTTCTGGGTTACCTTTTTCTACCCCTCAACTTTCTAACACTGTTTGTAAATGTTTCATTTTAAAGAAAAATAAAAAAGAAATAGTAAAAATAAGTAGGAAAAAAAATAGAGATGAAAATAAAATATAATTTCTATTTATTTTTAATAATATATGAAGGAAATTGAATAATTTGTTTTTTATTCCCATTCTGTTAATTGAATTTTTTAATTAAAGAAACAGATAAATTAATTCATTATTGGAATAAAATTATCTAAATTTCATTGGAGAACAAAATGCATAAAAAATGAATATGTTCAATTACATTTGGGGGAAAAAACAATGTTCAATTACGGTGTATCATTTCCTAATTTATAGTAATTTATTATTTATTTTCTTAAAATATTTTCATAAATAATTATTGTTGAGAATGTAAGAAAAAAATAAAATATCATGAATATTTAAAAAAAAAATGCTTCTCTTAATATATAGATATGGATGAAATGGCTGCTAAAATTGTAAACATGATTTGGCACGTCCAGCTTAGAGTGATTTAGAATATTATTGATTCTCTATAAAAATAAATGAGATTCACTGTCTTCATGGGACAGTTCTATTCTACTTGTGATTCAAATAAACAGGTATAGGTCTTAAAATCGGACCTGACTGTGAGCCTGTGAAGCGTGAATCAATGAATCCAAAGTTTATGAATGAATCTGTCTCTCATCTCAATGGGAGCAGATCCAATTCTTCATTTCCCTGAACCAAGACCCACCGGAGACCTCTCGAGCATAGACTCATGATAACTAAATCCTTGAAGCATGTCGAGGGGATTTTTCTCCTCTAAATTTAGCAGAAAAAAGTGTCTATATGTGTATAATAAATTGCTTTTGAAACTTTTAAACATATAACATAATGTCACTTTTCAAATGTTATTTTGTTCATCCAAATGTTTTTTTATTGGCATAATAAAACCTAGTGAAGCATAGTTAAGAATATAATTCAACATCAATCTTGCTGAAATGTCATATGATATATTCATTTTTAATGTCCTATCTCCTGCTAACCAATCTTGAATGTGTGCTAACACTCATAAGGTAATGACATGCGAAAAGTACTCTCCATAACATACAAGTACAATTAGAAACTTTGTCCTTTTAATTAAGTTTCCACTTGATGACGGAAAGAACAAGAATAGCCATGCCTAAACCATCCATTTATTCAAACAGTCTATCTATCAAATATCAAATTCATTAGCCAAAAACAAAACCAGTATCAAATTCCATCTTGCTTCATATAAAAAACACTAGACACATATCTAAATAGAACAAACAATGCTACTTTTCAAATTCTGTCTTGCTTCGACAATCCATAGGCCATTAAATTGATGGAATCATTATATAATACCACAAGTAGACATCTCCCAGGGTCGGGTCCAAACCGAGACCCGACCCAGATTGCTACCAGCGGTTTGGGAGGTAAAACCGCCCTGGTAACAGGACCTACTGGGGTGGTGGGTCATCGTCGATTCCATATATAGGACTCGCCAGAACCGATAGGTCCAAACCGTTGGACCAAAAGAGAAAAAAAGAAAGAAAGAAAAGCCAGCGATTAAAGTTAAGAGGACATGGGTAGGGAAACAAGTAAGTGCGGTAAGGTATAATGTCCCCCTCACATCCCTAGATGTAATAAATTTTAGGGAAACAAGTGCATTGTATATGTTCAAATGTATTCATATTTTTTTAGTGACTAATTAAGAAATTTTTCTTAAAAAAATAAGTGTAATATAATAAGCTTTTTTTCAACACATAGTATTTGCATTGAGTAATTAAAATTTTATAGTGCAGATTTTTTTTTTTTAAAGTTAGATTGGTTCGGAACTGTGAGACCTACCCCGTAAATTGGCGGGGTCCACGGTTCGTACCCGCCTCGTACTGTAAACGGGGGCGGTTCCAGGCCTGTAAAAAGTGGAACCGGACCCGGTGGTTCAAGTCACGCTTTGGACTTGAACCAGAACCGCGAGATGTCTAACCACAAGCGCAATGCTACATCAATTAAATCATCCATAAACTTCAATTGTTGCCTCATTTTTCGATGCTTCCTCGTAAGTCTTCTCATTCACTTCTTCTTCCACTGCAAAGAAAAAAAAAATACATCAATAAGTAAAAATATTGAGAAATCAAACGAAACATCAATTAATTATAAAGCTGAATTTCCATGTTCTCCTTTACTATTCATCATATTTCTAATAGTAAAGAGAATGAAGTTTAAGAAATAAGTTCAATAAATCTTTTCAAGCAATATAAAAGGAAAAAAAAAATACATTACCTTCACTTAATCATTAAGATTAAGAGTAGCAAGAGTTGAATCCACTGAAGTGGTGCTAGTAGTATCAACAAAGCCCTCTTCTATAAGGACACAAGAATAAAATTATAAGCCAACAAATATAAGAAAGAGAAAACCAATAATATATATATATCACTTACCTTGTTCTATTTCTTCAAGTTCCTCAAAGTCTTTCTCATAGTTTTTCAAAATTGAAGATCCTTTAAGCCAATAATGCTAACAAACAAAAGCCTCTACCATGGTTGGAGTTAAAGAACTCCAAAAGACATCAAGCACTCGTCCACCTGTGCTAAAAGCACTCCCTGATGAGACAATCAATATTGGAATGGCTAGAACATCCATTGCCATCAAAGCTAATATAGGATATCTAGACGAATTTTTCTTCCACTAATCCAACACATCAATTGGCTTACCCTCTATAAATGTTTCCCGCTGTTCCCCCAAATATCTATCCAATTCATTTTTTCCTACTAATGATTACTCTCCAGCTAGTTCCATGAAAATAACGATATGTGATTTAGGTTGTCCTTCATTTTCTTTATCATGGGGTCGATTTTTTTCTTCTTTTTAGACCCAGTAGTAGACTCATAATGAGCAAACATACCATAAAGTGCATAACGGATTTTTCCCATTAGCTGATTTGCAATTTCATCATCATGAACATTTTTCACCATCTATTCAACAAAAAATAATTTTTGTCTAGGATCTAACACACCATCAACAAATAAGAGTACATTAATGTTATTAATGTTACTCCAATATTTATCATGCTTTTTCTTCATCCTCTTAGCCATCATATAAAGGGATAGATCATCACTTTTACATGTTACATGTGACATAAACGGAGCTAGATATGTTCACTGTAGCATCATAAAAATACTTCAAAAATGGCAAAATGTTATGTGCATGATCCCAATCTTCTTCAGTAGAGACTCCCTTTATTTTATCCTTTTAGAGTTCTTGACCAAACTTTTCATCCTCAACATCCAGCAATTCAAAAGCCTTCTGAAATTTAATAGCTGTCTCTAACATCAAGTATGTGGAGTTCCATCTTGTCTCAACATCTAAACGTAAAAGGCTTTTGCTTTCAATCCCTTCTTCTATAGCACACCTCTTAAACCTAGCCATCCTACTAGGGGACAACCTCACATATCTAACAGCATATCAAATTCTAAAAATAGAATCATCAATATCTTTTATGCCCTCTTTCACAGTCAAACTTAATATGTAAGCACAACATCTCACATAAAGAAATTCACCTTTTCATGATTAGTGTACTCTAAGATTAAAATTTATTTTTCAAATATTGAATGCCTACATCGTTAGAACTAGCATTATCAACAGTAATGGTAAGTATCTTGGTATAGCCCGAACTAGCAAGACATTTCTCAACAATCTTTCTAATAATCTCACCAGAATAGCTAGTAATTTGTCAAAAATTGATAATTCTTTTATGCAAATTCCACTCTTTGTCAATGAAGTGACATGATAGACACATATAGTTTAGATTTTGATTAGAAGTCCATGTGTCTGTAGTCAAACAAATTCTAGGAGCATGTGATTGAAAATATCTTCTCAATTTTACCCTTTTCTCCTTAAACAATCCCAAACATTCTCGTGTCAATGTTCTTTGTGAAGGGAGACTAAACTTTGGTTGCACCACTTCTAAAAACATGCGAAATTCTTCATGTTCAACAAATTTAAATGGTAATTCAACAACAACAAACATTTTAGCAAGTCTCCTTCGACATAGATCTTCATCAAGTAATCAAACTTCCACTAACCCCTTCACTTTCAATAATACCTGGAAGAGTCTTTTGTTTAAACTTTTCTCTAAATTTAAGTTTTGTACGTCTACCCAAATGAGCACGTACGTATTAGTACCATTTGAACTCATAAATGAAAATTTTTGAACAATGATTACAAACGCCCTCAATTTACCATTTGTCCCCTTTTTGTAAATTTTCCCATAAATAGACCTTTGTCTCTTAGTATTTAATGAAGAAGTAGGAGTTTAGATGATTTACTAGAAGACAATGGATTTTTAGTACTCTCATTAGGATCATCAAGGTTTTGTACTGGTATGCTATCATCAATGCTTTGTCTCATTATCATTAAGTGTAGACATCTGTACACACAAAAATATGAATAAATAAGTAATATAGAACAAAAACTAAAAATGTGAACTACTAATATGCTTAGAAATTATTGTTAAAAGAGTAACAACTAGTAATGGATCTATATCACACACACACACACACACATGAGAGTTGCCTCCAAATTATATTGCACTGGAGTAGGAAATCAATACAACAGTTCTTGGGTGAGAAATCATCTTGATTTCAAGAATTATCCTCTATTTAAGTAGACCAACTTGATTTTGCAGTCATATAAAATCAAAGGAGAAATTAGTACTTTTGAATCCTTCGCCTCAATCTAAAGATGTAAAATCATCATCATCAACAAAGCCGAAAACCAAGACTTTGTGTGAATCTTGTGGGAAATGCATACATGGCATTACAAATCGCTTATGCTCAATTGCTTGCAAGGTAAAAAGCTTCATCCTTTTGTCTACGAAGAACTAACTACTCTTAAAAATTATGTGCATTTTGTTCTGTCAGTTTCACAGTTTTTACAAGTTTAAGTGATGCTAGAAGGCCAAAGCCAAAAGATGATTTCTTTATTTAATGAACCATTGAGTGAAATTCTCCCTAAAGAAACTAATAGTACTTCAAGTAGCAATGTGCGTGAAAAGGAATCATCAAACTCATATAAAAATAATGCTAAACACTCCCATGGAGCCACCATCAACTGCCACACATACCACTCAAGGAAAGCAAAGTGAAAACACGGCAGCACAATTTTTAGTCTTTAATTTCACCTAGGATTTAATTTGAAATAAAGGTTAGTTTATGGGGAATAAAAGAGAAATTTAGAAGCATAGACTTAGGTTATACTTTACCTCTTGTGTGCTTGGTTGATGGAAGAGTTTTTGTGTATTTTTGGGGAGATTTTTGAGAGTGTTTTGAGAGAGAATATGAGAGAGATGAGATGCTAAAAATGAGGCTTGAATTAGGGTTTTCTAAACCTTATATTTATATTGTTTGATGGTTTGTCATTATCTCTAGAGTTAAGGACATTTTGATACTTTGGCTTGATTAAGTAAGGGCATTTTGGTCTTTTTATATGCATTAGATTTCTCTAGAGTTAGGAGATATTTTCTTATGTTTACATTGTAGATATTTAAGGGGCATTTTGGTCTTTTCCTAGATGTAGAAACTTCAAGAGTTGGTTAAGGTCAATTTGGTCTTTTCACACACTTGATATTTTCTTGAATTTAGGGTTTTATAATGTGTATGATGGTGTATGGTAATGTATGGTCTTATGGGCTTAAATTGATGGGCTTATGGGCTTGATCTTTGAATAATTGGGCTTAGGGTTTTAGAAGAAGAATTAAGCCTTTAGGTTATGGGCTTTAGGGAATTAGAAATGGATTTAAAAAAGTAAGAAAGAGAATTAACTAATTGGCATTAGAAATTAATTCTAGGAAATCTAATTAAAGCAAATTTAATATTTTACTTAAATTTAGGGTTTTAGGGGCTTAGGAATTGGTATTTGAAAACAAATATTTAGATTTAAATTTCTAGGATTTAAGGAGTTGGAATTTAGACTAAAATGTCTAAATTGGATATTTAGGGTTTTAGGTTATTAAACTTGAGAGATAAAGTTCATTTGATAATTGGAAAGTTTTGATTAATTTAAATTTGTTGAAATAACAAATTGATGTTGCTTAATAGGTTAAATTAGGCATTTATGACATTATAATCTTTATTTTCAATTAAATTTATTTATCATTCCTAATTATGTTAAATTATCAATTTTTTTTTTCACTTACATGATTAAGGTTTCTAGTCCTAATAGGTCAAATTAGGGTATTGCGCTCAAAAGACTCAACAAATTCTAAATTTTATGATTACGTATTCAGAATTTTTATTTAACTCTAGTTTGGTGGATATTGATCAGATTATATTTTTATTGTGTATTTTTCAACCCTAGCAATTCATCTTTAAACTATCGTTTACTATCTAATAGAATCTAAAATTTATTCGGCCATACTACACTTGATTATTATAACCTTAAGTATATAGTTAGTGAGTTATTGACTCGAGTCTAATCTAAATTTAGATTAAGGTTTAATTTTAGTGAATTAGGAATTTTAGTAATTCGACTTGAGAAATCGATTTCAAGGAATTGAATAGCTTGGTATGTTGGAGATAGGAAATTGTAGTAATTTTATAAGTTGAAAAAAGTATTTGTGGTATTAGAATTTCTAATTTCGATTAAATCTATTTACTAATGCAATTACATTAAATTTTCTAATTATATCTTGTCATTTATTAAATTCAATTTAACCAAACTATTTAAATTTAATTATTAGGTTAAATTTAAAATAAGATTCAAAATTACCTGCATTTTCATAGTATTTAATTATTACATTCTTAATTTAGGTTGGTAAAATTCAGGGTATTTCAATATCATAGTAGTTAGTGAGGCTTGATGCTCTATAGTTCCCTCACTTTTCACATGTACTTTCGAACCTATTTAGATCATCTACTCCTTATCCTTGGCATATGCTCTCTTGATCACCCCTGATGTGTTACTCCTCCTAGGGCACATGAAGCGCGACTTATATGCGGCATGCATGTGATTGCTCCATCCAAATTCATATGCCTATAGAAGTTGATTTGAATTCGATTGATTTTAGAATTTCGAGCTTGAACTTAACTTGATTTAGGTTATTTAAGCTTGATTTTCCTTTTAATAGAATATTTCTTTTAATTAAAATGGGGATAGTGGCAGACCAAGTGCCTGTACTTTTACTTTTGATAATTTAATATCTCATTTTTAAATTTTGGCAAATTAGTGCTGTACTTTCAAAATATATACAATTCAGTGTTTCGTTAAATAATATTTGACACACTTTATTTTGTTGATAGGATAATAACGAACCAAATATCATATTTTCAATTATTTGGTAGCTTGTACCATGTCTTTAGATTTTGATTTTTTTTGCTAAGCGTCTACCATTATCTAGTCATCAATATAAATATCCATCAAATATTATTTAATAGAGATGCCAAATTGCACGTATATTAAAAGTTTAAGCACTGATTTACCAAAATATAAAATAAGACACTAAATTACCAAAAATCGAAGTACATGTTTTTGAATTGCCTTTATCCCAATTTAATAAGTATTGTTATCAAACTCAACTTGAACTCCAATAACATTTAAACTTAAGACTTCAATTTGATTGATGAATCGATAGAGAGAATATATCTTGATGTTAAGACTCAAAAAATTACTCAATTAGTTTGACTATAAAGCTGAGCTTAACTCAATCTTGAATTAAACTTGAATAAATATCACTCAAATTTGAATAATTTGTCAGTGGATTTTACTTATATCTACTCTTAGTTTTAAGAATCAAGAGTAATTAGTATTCTTTTCGTTGATTATCTTTATTTCCTAGGTTCCAACTGACTTTAGATGAGCTGTGGTAATAATAAGGTGCGACTGTTATGCGAAATCAAATTCCATACAGCAACCACTCCGATCGTCACCTTGAATTGCTCTTTTAGTATCCTAGTTTTAAGCCTCCAAAAATGTTGAAAACACCGTTGCCTTACCTTGTTTGCTTAGATTACTGCTAAGTAATGTTGATTGGTCAAATTTATTGTGCCCATATATAAGGTTTTATGCTGACAAGCGCAAACCATATAATTAAAAGGTTAAACTTATCTTATTTAAACCAATATTAATATTATCTAAAAGAAAATACTCACCAATTATAAATGATGATTAGGAATTATTATTATCGTTTATTGTGGAAATAAGAAGTTTAAAGAAAATAAAAAAGAATGCCGTTGAGGTAATTTAGAATATATATATATATTAACTTTATATAATATATATATATAGACATCAAAACATGGCAGTATGAATAAAATGTTATGCCATTCGGTCTAAAAAATACACCTTTTGAGTTTCAAAAAATCATGAATGAAATATTTTCTCCAACTTCATAATAATTTATAATATATATATATATATATATATTGAACCGATGACCTCACACATACGGATTTATGCACCTAACACATAATTGTTTCTAGGGAAAAGAAAAGTGCGTATTGTTTATTAATTATTAAATTATGTTACTGTTTTCTTTAGTGTGTAAGTATAGTGCGTGTATTTAACCCGGCGAGTATGACCCGGTTCCACCAAGAAAAAAAAAAAAAAAACACTACACAAAGCTCTTGCAATTCAACATATCCTGTTGCACAGTAAATTCTGCTCGCCAAACCCATCATAAATGCTGTACCAGATGCCGTGTCAATTCCCAAGACAAATGAGAACTTCCATCTTCTTTATGACACAAAGGGCAGATTCAGTTTGCACTCCACTCGGAATGATGAGGCAAAGGTGCGCATTTCATGCAGTATTATTAGACATAAAAGCTTTGAGAAGTTGTTGACATTGTGCGGCTCTTTAGTCTTCTCGGCTTGTTTTGGGCTTATTCATGTGTGTGTTATTTATTTTATTTTATTTTTTTTGCAGTTTAAGCTTTGCAAAGTCCGACCTGTCAAGTCCGGCCAGAAGGGAATCCCCTGTTTGAAGACTTATGATGGTCGCACCATTCGTTATGCCGATCCTCTTATTAAGGCCAACGACACCATTAAGCTTTATCTTGAGACCAACAAAATCACTGACTTTTTCAAGTTTGATATTGGGAGTGTTGTCATGGTTACTGGAGGAAGGAACGGAGAATGGTTTGGAGTCGTCGAGAACAGGGAGAAGCATACGGATGGTTTTGTGGATAACCAATTTAAAAAAAATAAAAATAAAAAATTCATTGGCCAATTGACGGATCTAGTGGAACTGGAATCAGCACCGGCCTGTAAAGGCTGGGCCAGTTCTGGAACCGAGAACTCGCCCAGCCTTTAGGATTCGGTTTCACTAAAATTGAAATCATGAATCAGCAGTTTGAATTTGACTCTATAATCGATCCAAAACTGTGATGATGTCTTAGGTGCTTCTTGCTTCTGCATGTAAGACTCGTAAATTTTTTATTTTGGGCCAAAAACTTGTGACTTGACTTGGTTGGAATTGTGTTCTAGGTTGAATTCATTTATGAATAAAGGTTAAGGAAAATTGCTATTTCGTTGTTACATATAAGGCCTCTAAACGTCCAAAGAGTATTTTCACCTCCCTCTAATTTTTAAGAAAGAATAACTTCAAACATCATTGCAACTCCAAATTTATTCCTAAAAGGACAACGAATGAGAATAAATTCAGGATTTATATTTTTTAGTCAAAAGATCTAAATAAATCCATAACATGATTATCAAGTTAAAAAGAATATACACTTGAAAATTCATTGTCCGCACAAATAAAATACAAGCCGACAAAAATTTTCACTAAACTAGAGCTGATTAGATGAACTCAGAACACAGTGTCTTTTTTTTTTTTAACAAGTACCATAATTAAATACGATATATGTATGTACACATCTCCTTGGTGCGGCTCAGGTCCTTTTCATTGCGATCTGTGACTGCCCCTGTAAGGGTGAGGTGGATCCTAAAACAGGTTGAGATGGCCCTGACCCGTTTCCTTTAAAATATTGAAAAAAGAAATTTTTTAAAACTAAAATAAAAAATTTATAATTTTAAATATATAAAATGTGCATAAGAATATACTAATCTTTAACTTATATTCAATTAACATTATCAAGGATGTGTAATTAATTATATATAATCACATCCCTATAGAGTTGAAATATTAGTAATGTGAGATTAGATTAACACTCTAAAAAATTAGAGTTTATAAAAGAAAAATAAGTCTCGCATTATTTAGATGTGCGAACCTTCTCTTAGTGAAACTCTATATAAAGCATGAAATATGGTGATTTTGAATTGTATTTATTACATATATTATTGTCAATAATGTATGAAATACTGTAAATAGATAATTAATAATTTGTATTCACATGGACAATAGTTTAAACAGCAAATATTATTTACTTTATTTTAATTTTTAATTATTTTAATTTTTATATTATTTTTTATTGTATACATTACTCTATTCTTAAATAAAGTAAATGAGCCTAATATAGTAAATCAATATGATAATGAATTGATTAAAAAAATTAAATAAATGTATGAACTAAAACTTCATCACTAAAATACCGCTCTGCCCGTTTATGGACATAATATTATATTACTTTAATTTTGTCACATTAGAAAAGTTCATGTTAAATGGTGTAATAATGATAAAAAGTAAGTTCTTAAAATTTAAATAAAATTTCAAATTTTAAATATTGAATGTTTAAGAACATATCATTCTTGAACCCATAGTTGTTCAATATAATCGAATATGTGCGGTTATCTATAAACAAGCACATCTTTATTTGTTGAAATATTTTAGACATGAGATTCTTTTCTTAGTAGAACTATATATAAAATATAGGATGGTTTTAAATTGAATTTATGCCATTTGTTGTCATTTACAATGCATTAAATATTGTAGATGGATGATTAATAATTTCTACGTAAAGGTCTAAATATTAATTCTCATTTACCTTTTTTTTTTTAATTTTCCCACAATTTTGAATTGTACATTTATTACTATTTTTTTTTAACTTTTGGACCCTTTAGAATTGGCGAGTTTAACAGGTCCTCATGAAGGACCTGATTTGACCCACTTACCCCATGGGTGGGTCTAAACTTCAAAGTAGTACCTACTGTAGCCAGTTTGAATCCTGTCTGAAGAGATGTCTATATGTATGTAGTACCAAAATTTTGGTATGTTTTTTAGTTAACTATCAAAATTTTAAAATAGTTAATTTCACTTTGTAATAGAAGTTTTTAAGATTGGTAGTACCAGTTATGTTAACTTTGTTTAAAGTTACCTACACAAGTGGCTTTTTTTAGACCAATTATGAACAATTGTGTATTCTAAATGATTATTTTAATGAAAGTTTTCTACTTAAGGTACATGTAACTAATGGAAATGATATTTCATTAGATGAAGTTAATATGGATGGTAGTTAATAATTATAAAAAAAAAATCATATACTTTAAGTTGGTCAAAAAAAGCTAATTAGATAGATAGTTTAACAAGGATATAATATAGATAGTGTGAATGACCTAAAAAGGTGTCTAATCAGGTATGAAAATTGACAATATAAAATTACTAGTGATTAAATGAATAATCGAAAAAAATCCATACATCAAACGCGACATTTCTGTAATTAAATAAGCAACTATAATTTTGTAAACATTTAGTCTTATCCTCTGACAAAAAAACATTTAGCCTAATCAAACATATCATGACATACAAATCTGCAGTCTAACATACTTATAAGAGTATGCTTTATTCTCTAATGTCTCTCACACTTTCTCATTATCTACTACTATTGGCCCACCTTTTACTCCATTTATAAGAGTATACATTTGTTACGTAATAAATATCATATCTTACACCATATCTACAAGCTTAAGCTTTTAGATCGGATGACTGTGATATTAATCCTAACATGATATCAGAGTTTGGTTGACTACGTCATCACCATCCACCACCTACCATCACCGAACACACTTTTGACATCCTATCAACAATTATGTAGGAAGTGTCAAATTTATTGTTTGAACAAAAAATCAACTTGGTACCTCAAGTTAGAAGTAGTAGAGTTAATATCAAATCAAACATTTCATGATTAGCTTTACTACCTTACTGGCACTGTAGCTACCTATCAATACTAGGCAATGTTAGAAGAAGTATAAAAATTCTTTGATATGTTGGTTTTTCCAAATCAACAAATAGAGTAAATGGTGTCAAGAAAGCAATAAAAATAGTTATAAAAAGTTTGATTGGATATTAAATTTGACACTTCAAAATTTAGGTTTCAAATTAAATTTTTATGTAAAATTCAGATATTAGTTCACATTTACCTTGGTTATTTTCATCTTGGAAGAACATCTAGTCCTCGAGTCCATCCTGCAGCTTCAGAGTAAATGGCTAAATGGTATGATGGTCGCATGTGCTTGTTGTCTAATCCACATTTTGCTTAGCACAATGGGTCCTTGCGTGTATAGCTCTTTCTCCATGGAAAGGACAATGGATTTGGAATTTTGGGCCATCTTCTCTTAAACAAAAATCGCATGTTTTTTCATTGTGATTTATCCTCTGCATAAGTTCATAACGATTTGAGTATTTGCACAACACTAAAGATCATCCCATCTATGCTTACATAGTACTGTCTCAGAAACGTAAGCATGACTCAAAGAGGAGCTTTCTCTATATTTTGCCGTGCTCTTGGTCTTATCAAACGACATGGCCTTAAGGAAGGCATCACAACCCCATGCTCTTCAATTCGTGGATATCAATTCCACTAGGTGTGTGTATTCCATGCATTAATAATAATAATAGGATAAATTACATCGAAAGGTGATAATGTTTGATAATAAGTTCATTTGAGGTCATAATATTTCAAATTATTAAAAAAAAAGTGATAATGTTTAGAAGTGAGTCAATTAAGATTTATTGACAGTGTCAATAGAAAAAATGTTTAATATTAAAACGTAGAAGATTCAACACATTTTAACACGTGTCAATTGTGATCTTAATTGATCTAATTCTGTAAATGTTGTGGCCTCTTCTTAACTAATTGAAATATCATAATCTTAAATAAACTTATCCCCAAACATTGCCTAATAGTAAAAGTAAAAACTCAGTAAAGAAATATACAACATGAGTGTATTTTTTACATGAGATGGAGTCGATATTTATGAGATGGTTATTTAACTATTTGTTTATTGAAAAATGAGGGAAATGCACACATACGGTTTCAACTAGGATAAGTTGTCTATCCACTAGATAGCAGGATCAAATTAGTCTTGCGTTAAACAGGTAAAATCCTCAATCCAAATTTGATTCAAACATTATTATTCCCTTCGCATTAATAATTCCTTAATGAAAGTAACTTAGAATCCTGGTTTCACTTATTATTATTATTATTATTTCATGCTTAGCCATTATTTAAAAAAAAACATAAATACAATTTAAATAAAAATAATTACATAATTACCGTTACTATTTCGCAATATAAAGTTTTTGTGTGCATCATATACACAGAAACTATTTAGATATGTATTGCATGTTGGTCATGTGATACACGTGCAAACCTATATCACATGATCAACAAACGATATACCTCGGCTTATAAACTTAGTAAGTATATCGTATATTGAAAATGTGATACATGTGTAATATAGTGTACCACATTTACAAGATTCGATATAGAAGTAATGGATTGATAATTATTTTTAGGATTAATTTAAAAAATGATACCTAAACTTTTACAAAATATGCAATCAGGTATCTAAACTTTGAATTTGATCAATTTAGTACCTAAATTTTAAAATTGATCATTTTAGTACTAAAAAAAACTTTCATGCACGCCAACAATATCTTTATCAAGTTTTTTTAGATATTTAACTGCATATTTTAAGAAAGTTCAGGTATTATTCGTGGCATTAACCCTTATTTTTAATACAATTTTTACTTTTACAATTTTTTAGAGATGTTAGATTTTGTGTATTTTCTTTTGCTGAACTGGGTTTATATTACTCTCTCTCTCTCTTCTTTTTTGCGGTAGAGCTTGCAAAGTTTAATTCTTAATGCGATGCGCTTTTTTGAAATGCGCATTATTAAAGCATATTACACAAAGGAGAATAAATGAGAGTAAAACCCATTTTGATGGGATAGGGGATTACGTGAAATTATGTCAGATAATTAAAACCAACTCCTGTTAGATTTGATATTACTTCATGACGATCTCATAATAGATAATCTTATTCCTTTTGCTAAATTTACTTATTAACATTATAGATACCGAATTAAACATCATTTACATTAATCGAACAAAACACAGTATTCAAAGTAAGGAAAATTCGAAGCCAAATGTGTATAAGGATGTCTTAATTATAGACAGTCGATTCTTATTTTGGCACTGTTTTAATTGTGTTTTTAGGAATTCACGGAAATGAAAGTGTAACGCCCTAACCTAAAGGCATTATAACCCACTACGTGTCCTCATCTTCTAAATAACACGCTAAGGCTGTTAAAAATCTATAAACCACAATATACCATCACATAATTCCAAAACTCACATAAATGAATACTTAATATAGAAAATCAAGAAACATACTCCTAAAATATCCATGTTGGTATAAACCAAACCAACTGAGATAGATTTCATAAGAATCATCAAACTAATAATTCATAAAGTCTTTACAACTGGAAGTCTAAAGGAAATTTAATAAACTAATCATCATCAATCTAACTCCAATCCAACCATCTATATCAGCTGGGTAGTCAGTTCCACTATTGTCCTCCCTCTATGAAAACATCAAAGCCAGATAAATCATACACAATTGGTCTTCACCTGAATCTGAAAATAAAAAGGTATGAGCACAAAAGCCCAGTACATCCAAACTGAAAACACAGCACATGATCATACATCAAACAATTCACCTACGACCTAATAACTAATGCAGCAGCACCAATTATTATCTTTTTATTTATCCTGCATACAACACAATTTAAGATCATCCGCGACTTAATCCTAAACTTGGAGCAACTCAGATTCCTTAAAAACAAGCTTATAGGAATCTCTTATAGACCTAAGTGTTACTCACATTACTCCTAATCTACCAGAATCATCTTAATACCCGAGTCCACTCGAAACAACCTCACACAAAGATCATTGGTTGCTAGCGTCAGTATCACACTCTATGGTCTTTACTAACGTAACCAAGCACATACAACACACTCTTAATTTATGCCGAATAGAATTAGGTTAGTTTTAATCATCTAATCCTACAAGCACAAACAATCAAACATGGTAAGGACGTACCAATTTCAACTTAAGAATAGATTTCCTACTCTCGATAAAACACCTGAACAAAGAATCATCAGTACACAAATCAATTGACAACCTTGATAACAACATAAGCATATAAACCCTAACCCTAATTCATCCTAAATTCTCTGACACACCTTTCTCCTGTGAAATTCGTAGAATCTCCAAATTAAACACCAATGAAATAGAGAAACCCTAATTCACAACAATACTGTTCACCATTGTTTATGCATTCAAAATCATCCATAATAACATATATGATTTAATTTTCCTAAAAACTTAATATCTATAATTATAGTTCTATATTGATTCTTACTTCCTTCAATTGATTGTACAACTGCAAATCCCAATTTCCACACTCAGGGTTTCTTCAACTTCTACCATTGATCAACCTCTTTCATCAACAACAACGAAAATCTTAGAAAGAATCATTCCAAAACGAATTAAAGAAATAGGAGAGATCACTTACTCAATTCCTTGAAGAAATCCACCTTGAGAGTGTCTGCTAGGATTTCTAAAAGTTTAGGAGAGGTTATGAGACATAAGACTGAAGTTAGGACGTATTTATAGAGTTGTTTCTTGTAGGGATATAGGTGACAAGAAGGAAACAAAGCTAGTGGCTTAGAATCTTTCGGGGAAAGACAAACTTCAAGGCTACACTTTAGGCCGGCAGCCTTCTTAGGTAAGCCTGTGGCTTATCAGAGTACGCTGACGGCCTATCAGAGTACGCCGGCGCCTATATGCTAGCATACGGCCAAAATCCATAATTCGCAAAATTTCCTCCGAGGCTTCAAGCTGGAGTTTAGGCTGTCATCCATTGTATTTAGGCCGGTAGCTTAGGATTAAAGACTGACGACTTAAATGCTGGCTTACTCTAAAATCATCCGATCATTCGTGTGCGACTTCCTCGCGTTCAAATTCATTTGGTTCATTGACAAAAATACCCTTTTTAACAATACATTCATTATAAATTAATTATCTGTATCTTATAGAAAGTTTGCAGACTCAACTTATAGGGTAATTAAGAAATAATTACAAGGTCTATTAGGAAGCCCATTATTAAATAAAACTTGTTACTGAAAGCATATTGAATTATTTCTTATGTTTACGTTTGTTTTGTCTCACGAGGATGTTCCAAGAGAGCAAAACTGGCACGTTTTTAGGGAAACAATGTGTATGCTTCAAGGAGAATTTTTAATCTTTTTTACCCCCAAGAAATCTTGAAAATATCAAGATAAGATGAGAGAATTGGATCAGCCTTGTACTTTGAATTGAATTGCTTTTAAAAAAGATTCCTCTATCTATAAAACATAGTTTCTGATATATTCAAAGCATTTCAAAATAAATAAATATAGATATGCTGAGACATGTCCACATGTAAAGTCTAAAATAAAAATAAAAAAAGCAAAAATTAAATATGCAATTTTAATGGGTAGAACTCGTGCCTGCGGTACTAAGAAATACACACATCAGACGAATGTGAAAGAAAAAAAAAAAAATGGAAAAAGTTTTAAAAGACCTTTCTCTTTGTGTTTTCCATGGCTTCAATTGGCGGGTGAGGGTACACTAAAATCGCGTTTTCAATGTGAAAGTCAAGCAGAATTTATATGGCAGTAATACCGTGACGATAATATATAATCTTTTTATTTAAATGCATTTATATAATTTTATTTTCCGAACGCATCGTAAATATGAAATTATCTCTCTCTCTCTTGGTCATTGATATAAAATTATCTCCAGTACAATAAAAAGGGCAATAAATGTAAAGTAATTAATAAACACGAGGCGGCAGTGGAACATCAAATGAAATCAATGTATTGCTTTGTGATGATTTATTTTTTCACCTTTGTATGGTTTTCCAAAACCTAACTCGCTGGACGTGTGTGAACTTAACAATAGAGCGCTTTTTCCGGGTTTCTTATATATGTTCAGAGGAGTTTCGCTGGCCGTACACGTGTAATGATAAAAGGCTGAGATTGTAGGTGACTTCTTACTGAAGCTAAGACTCATGGTAAACATTGGTCTTGCTTCTCGTGAACCGTTGACGTCTACACGCCAGCATTTCCTTTTTACTTTTTCTTTCTTTTTCCCAAATGAACAAATAACCAATGGTCGATGGGTCTAAATCCGAATCCGGGATACATCCAGTCACACGCTTCTCTTTTTATAGATACAACCAAATGACGTACTCGTAATACGTGTATAAATAAAACAATTCATCATATATAAATTGATAAGTACAAAGCAATTACTTCATGGTTTAACGGTGGAATATATTTACAGAAAAAGGTTTATAAGAAAGCTATAAACAGATAAGTACAAAGTAGAATAGTATTGCTCTACTGTAGATTTTGCCATAACCCGACAATAATTTTATGTGAAACAAAATAATAATTTAAATCATATTACACAGGTGTGTAATAGCTTATTATATGATTTGTCATCATCTCGTGATAATGTTGTTGAACTCACTATACATGAAACATCGGATTTGTTGTTGGATAAAAAAAAATGCAAAATTAAGAGATTATTTGAGATGGTAAAGAAAAAAATAGAGAAAGAAAAACATAGATCATTAGGTGCAATATAATTTTTGCCAAACCTTTGAAAGTCGTCTATCAGTGGATGTGTAGTTGTTGGTTGTATGAATTATTAAAAAGAAAAAAATTAGGTGCTTTTAAATGCGTACAATTCTACAAAAGCAATGTCTAAAAAAAAAAAAAATCTTTTATTGCATTTGTTAACATTTTTAAAAAATCTATTAAGTGACTATGTTCATAGGTAGTATTCATAAAATAATTATTATAAAAAGTGAGAACACATATTTAGCTATTAATGTAGTAGAAAAGAAATCATATTTTAATTAAAAAAGTTTAAATGAGTAGAAATTGTACTCGTTGTACTTCAATTTCTTAATTTCACATATGGTCATTGAAATGAAAGATCTCTGTGGAGCTAAATAGAAATTCCTCAACCAAAACTGGAAGCTATAAGGTGATTTTCCTATAGGAGTATTATTTTGATATTGTGCAAATAAATTACCAAGAATATTTATTTGAAAAAAATTAATAAAAAAATATAAAAAGTTAAACTTACATTAGAGGGTATACGATAGGAAGTGATTGAAGATATTTCCAAGTCACATAATCAAGAATCTCTACTATCCATATCTATTAATAAAAAGCATCATAAAAAAAGGTAATGTATAAATAAGTATTTTTAGAAGATGGTAGGTGTTAAATTCAAACGTGAATAAATGCATAATGGGAATAACTTAAACATGTCATCTTACATGATCAAGGCCAATCCATTTTTTTTTAATTCACTTGGCAATATATCAAGTCGCAATTTGATTTGGAACCTATATAAAGAGTAGTAAATATTTAGTGATTGTTACGATGCAATACATGTATATCTGGTAATGTTCTCAATATATGAAAATATAACATAATATGCTAGCAATAAGAATACCTTCAAGACAATAATACATTTTTATAGACTATCGTATAGCTAGAAAAGAATGTCTTTATTTTGCAGTCATAAATTGTCTATAATTCCTTACTCACTCTCTCCAACACATTCTACGAGCTCGAAGTCGTGTAGTTCTAAATTATTGAAATAGCAAATATTAAAAATCACAATAGGAATGACATAAAATTTTATATGCAAATAAATAGTAAGCCTTATTGAAATAGGGGATAAAAAAGGTTTCATCATAAGTACAACTTCAAAAACTATAAATAGTTAACATATGAATTATACTGATGATGTTAAGGACGCAAAGGAATTAAAGGTGAAATGGAAGGTACCACACTTAATTTATTAAATGTATTTTAATGATGGGAGAATTGTATTTTTAAAAGGAAATAATTTAGCAAGAAAAAATTGAGAAGTACCTCATGTCTATGTTTAATATCTCTCCGGAGCGGCTTTCTTATTAGAAAATGCAATTACCTCACACCATGCATTTGTATAATATATTTGGGAACATTATTAATTTTATCCAACAAAAACATTGTGGAAGATCATTAAATTAAGAATAGATTCTAAAATCTTGGACGTGACTATCTAATGTTACTAATATTATGTTTCTTTCAATAGAAAATGTACCATATTATTTATCAATTAATCTGGCATAGTTTTTTCCAGTTTAACTTTTGTCCAAGTTAGTCACACATATGAGCCTATTGTCATTATATAGTAATTATTGCAATACCAAACTAAAAAGTTAAGAGAATTCTTAATATTTGTAGGAACATAACTATTAATATTATCAACAACATAAACTAAAGTCTAGGAAAATATCTAATATTCAAATAATAAACTTATCAAACTGTCATAAAGTAACACATGTTGAAGTTTTGTTCAAGTGTTGTAAATCACCACTCACAATATATTAGAAATTCGAGTTATTGAAAATTAAGATAACACTCATTGGAGTTACCAACACCACATTAACTAATAGAATGTCCATTGGAGTGTCTTAAGAAGTGATATGTTTTCATGGAGAATTTTGAGAGTCTGCACAAACACAATAAAAGGTAATATTAATAGGTTAAGGTCGTAACAAAGGCAAGACTGTAGAGGAAGTGTTGGGTGCATACCATGAATCCCTACCTTCTTAAATGTTCGTTATAAAATACCAACTATGATGCTACCTGAACACACAAAAAAAAAAAAAAATGTCTAATATAAAGCATATAAAATTAATAAGCTTAGTAAATTAAAAATTTAAAACAAAAATATCATTTATTGTCGCTTTCTTAAATTCCTACGATGTGTGTGTAAAAATAAAATAAAACTATAAAGTATAGTAAATTAATTTTTAATTGAAAGAGAAAAAAAAAAACAACATGCTGTCTCAGATCAACTCACTTTGTCCTATGTAATGGGATATGGACTTTTTCATTGTTTTCGTATAAAATAATTATGGAACATTTGTAAATTTAGTTATATTTTTGTAGTCTCTCTTTATCATATGGTTTTATATCAAAGTTACAATTATCGATCTCTTGAAGGAATAATAAATTATTTTGGTTCTCATAAACCTAATTTGGAATTATTGACTTCTTTAAGGAAAAATAAATTATGTTCTTTAATTTATACTATGAAATAGTTACCCACTTTGTATGTGTCTTGAGAATAGAAAAGATGTACACATTACTAATCATGGAACTGTAAATTAAACTTATTAGATGGAATTATGCATTAAAAATTCTTTAATGTATTTAATCATTGTCTCAAGGTATATATTAAATACTTTTTTTCCCTTAATGTGATGATTTCAGATTCATAATTATAATATCTACAATTAGAAAAAAAATTAAAAAGAATTTAACATGCATGTAAAGGTAGTTGAAGAAGTTTTAAATGGCAGCATTTATGAATGGCTCGCTTTTCAAAAGTATCTTACAAGTAAAAAGTTTTTATTTCTGTGCTTTCATTACTTAAGCATTATGGATACAGTTTAACTATACAATTTATCTTTTGAAAATTGAAATGTTATAAAAATTAATATGTTTAAAATTTCTATGATAACTGAAAAGGCTAAAATTAATTACTTAATAAATATAATTTCGAATGTTGAATATCACGTGCTGCACCGCTAATTGGTTGCCATTCTGCAATGAAATCCCAGGCTTAAATATCGTAAATATCGAATTGACACAAATGAATAAAATAAAAAGATTATTAAATAAAGTTAAAGTTACCATGGCAGATAGAGGACATGGACATTTTTGGAACTAACATTACAAAAAGAAAAAAGAATAAAACATTATAAGCTGAAGAGGTTCAACTTAATAAAGTAAAAGTTGAGTTAAAATTATTAGTGACAGTGGAGACCGGACGTTTTTCAAACGAATAAAAAAAAACATAAAAGTCATACAACTAAATAGAATATAAAAGTATAGTTAAAAGTACCACTTATTGAGAGAGGATACGAAATGTATTTACTATTTAGTAGTAGGAAGTACTTGTTGAATGTACGGTATTATTAGTAGTTGTAGAAGGTGTCAAAGAGTAGTAATAGGCTAAAAGCACTACATGCAAGTAACAGATTAATGAGCAGTGGTAGAACGTGTAAGAGTGTGATATAAATTTTAAACTAGGGGGATATTTTTGTTAAATTATAAATTGAAAATTATTTACACTAAGGAGATCAAAATAGTCTTTTTGGCTTTAATAGTATAGATTAGTTAGGACTAAGCCCTACAAATCAAACTTTGTTGTTTTGGTTAAATGAAGGCCTTCAAAGATTTTCTGAAAGAACCATATGGATCGTATATGTAGGGCCTTAGCTTCATGAATATCAAGAAAAATATTTACTTTCTTTCCCAGAACATTGAAAAACAGTTTTTTTCTTGGATGGGGGGAAGAGAGAGCACAAAAGCGAGGCCTAGTTGGCTCAAGTAGTCGAATTGAATTTAATTTTAATTTAAACCTACCTCTTGACCTAAATAATAGTAACTTACTTAAAATATTAAAATCATCCAAAGTAAAGTTAACATGATTTCTTACTTGTTTTCAAAATTAAATATACCTTTTAACTTATGATTTTTAAACTTATTTTAGGAAAGACTACAAATGAGTGAAATATCTATCATACTAGACATCTCCCCTGTCTAGGTCGGGTCCAACCCATGGACTTGATCCGCCAGCTCACGGGGTCAGTCCAAATGGTTTGACTCTTAATAAAATTCACATTTTAAATTTAAAAAAATGTGTTTATGCTTTCCGATTTTGTTTTTTTTTTTTTTTCACTGATGACCCTTTCTGGACTTCGGATGGACTCTGGTCAAACTTGCCAACCCGACAAAATGGGTCCAATGATGGACACACCATGGCTTATTCTAGTCGAGTCTTGGTTCGTATCCGACCCAAGGAGAGGTCTATACTACACTTATTTTGCTTGTATGTCTCGTTTAAATAATCTATTAATTAGTGATAATGACATGTGTCTCTACTTTTAGTTTTTGACAATTTAATGTTTAATTTTTTTTTTTAATTTTGGCAAACTAGTGTTTGTACTTTTAAAGTATGAACCATTCAGTGTCTCCGTAGAATGATATTTGACGAACATTTATTTTGATGTAGGGATAATGGCAGATACTTAACCAAAAATTATCAGAATCTAAAAATGCCACACTAAATTGCCAAAAATTGCTAAGAATTTAATGTACTGACACTTTGTTTCGGATTATTCTATCATTAAAACAAATGTCCATAAAATGTTATTTAAAAGAGATACTAAATTGCACGTGCTTTGAAAATATAAGTACTAATTTATCAAAATTTAAAGATAAAATACTAAATCATAAAAAAATTGAAAGTACAGACACTTTGTCTGTCATTATCCTCTAATAATCATCTAGCTTTAAATTAATTGTTGAGTGTTGCTTGTGTATATCAAAGCCGATAACCACCACAAATAGGTAAGCCATAAACTAGGTATCAATTGCCTTTTATGCCATGCATTTTTAGGATAAAGAGACTACTACTTTGATGCTGAGACTGAGAACCACTCCCATGAACATGATAAAATTGTAGGTGACATAATTCCGAAAACTTGGAATGAAGTTGATAACAACATGTAGTTGTGCTATGATAAAACTATTGATAAAAGCAATGGATTAGACTATTAATGACAAACTTAGTATGTGATTAGTAAAAAGTTTTTAAGTTGCTTGTGTTATGTGATTGAATTTATTCATAGATAAGATCTTTACATATTGGACTTCATAACTCAGTTGTGTAACTAATGTTTAAATATTTCAAGTAACAAAAGACTATGGTCAAAGAAGACATGGAGAGTATAGGATTCCTACTCTCGCGTCTACTTACTTGATAACATGGACAATAGATAAACTATAATTCCCTTCAAGTTTTAGGTGTAACATTTTGCATCTTGAAAGTATCTCATTTGGTTCGATATTTTTGTGTAAAAATTACTTAAATATTTTTAAGATGGTACATATATTTTAGGTTGTAATCTTGCATATATAGTAATCTTGTTTAGGAAACATTCCAAAATGAAACTTTTAAAATACATAAATTTTGCATAAGTTATTGCTAAAAACAATAAGGAAAATATCTACTGTGTTGTTGTAAATATCTATGTGTTATAGATTTTGTATAAATGGTCTGTTTTTTCATCTGTATCTGTATCTTTTTCAAAATGATATATGTAAATATATCCGACGTACATCTATATTTTATCTATAGTTGATCTATTTGATCTTTTGATGAGAATTGCCAATTTTTTTTTATCTATATCTATTTATTGATAAATAATTTGTTAGAAAAAATAAGAAAAAAATGTCTGTATTTATCAAAAAAGCCAAACAAACAAACCCAAAGTTACTAAAATTTGTATATGGTGTTTATAAGCTGTACATATTTTGTAAGTTCCTTCGTTTGGTTGTGAAATCAATCTCGCGGGCCCTACAAAAACCTACTTTCAAGGGTCTTACGCAACCTACTTTATCCAGTGGAGGAACTACTGGAAGGTTGATGAGTTTGCTGTTATTACTCCTTTTTTTTTTTCCCATTTATTTGGCATGTAATTCATATAAAAATATTTATATATAAATATAAATTTCTTTCTTTCTTGCTAATTCTTACTCTTGTTAATGGCATACAAGTAAGGTTGCAAACGAGTCAAGCTACTCGTGAGCTACTTAAGCTTGGTTCGTTTCAGGCCCGACTCATTAAATGAGTTGAGCTCGAGCTCAAACTTAGGCTCATTTAGCTAAACGAGTCGAGGTCGAGATTGTCTTCAAGCTGATGAACAGACTCGTAAATAGGCTCATTAAGGACTAATTTAATATATATATATATATATATATTATATTATTAAATAATGATATAATAAAAATATATAATTATATACGTTAAACGAGCCAAGCTTGGACTATGAAAAGCTTAACGAGCTCAGGCTTGAATGGTATTATTCTGTATTGTGATATATGGATCTCTTATAATGATTAGCATTTTGAATGGTTTGTTTTTCATCGTATTTATATTATATTTATTTTATATCAATATTTGGTCTGTTTGAAAATAACAAAAAGATGAAGCCAAAACAATATAAAGATGACGAAACAAATAGATCCAAAGTTATTTACACAAAAAAAATAATATAATAACATTAAACTTCCAATTAGGTCTATAATAGGTAATCTAAAAATTGAGATATAAAATTGTCAAAAAATATAAAGTTAAGATCGTATCTGTGACATTGTTCCTCTATTTTTATGTGCTCAGTGCACGATTATGAAAATGTGGATTGTTATCAATCAGCTAGCTGCCTTATCGTCACACGTCAGCCAGTTCTTCTTGACTATGCTCTTGTTGCAAATGCATACGAGGAATGTTTTACTTGATTGTTTGAGACATGGTCAAGTAATGTCTGGATGCCAACCTAAGTCTATAATATAGCTGATCAAGACAAAGCTATCCGAAAAGCAATTGTACAAGTCTTTCCTACAATCCACCATCGGTTTTCCATTTGGCAGATGGAAGAAAAAGAACAAGAGCATTTAGGATCGTTAAATAATGGTTTTAGATAAGGATACAAGAAGTGCATTTATGAAAGCCAGATAGGTAGCAAATTTGAGAATGCTTGGAATGATCTTCTTGACGAATATAGTTTGAAACAGAATGCGTGGTTGAAGGAAATGCATGAAACGCGCGAAAACTAGCTTCCAGTTTACTTACGAGGAGTGTTCTTTTCTGGATAGCTGTAAATGGGAGTTTAGATGCCTTTTTTGGTGTATATCTGAATGCTCAAACACCACTTAGAGAACTTGTTGCATAGTATGAACGCGGTTTGGAGCAGTGTCGTGAGGAAGAGAGGAAGGAGGATTATAATTCATTCAACTTGCAAGCATATTTGCAAACAAATGAGCCAATTGAGGAACAATGTAAAAGGCTCTATACACTTACCATGTTCAAAGTCTTCCAGAAGGAACTTCTACATAGCTATAGTTATTTGGGATCCAAGATTTGTGAAGAAGTTGCAATAACAAGATATTTAGTGCGTAGGTGTGGCAATGAGAATGAGAAGTCTGTTGTTACTGTTAATGCATCCATTCTCAATGTGAGTTGTGGCTGTCAAATGTTTGAATCGGAAGGTGTGCTTTGTAGACATATTTTGAGATAGTTCTAGATTTTGGATATAAAAGAACTTCCGTTGCGCTTCATCTTGCATCGTTGGACAAGGAATGCTGAGTATGGTGCACTAATGGATGCCGAATCAGTAGGTCCTCAGGAAATGAAGGCTATGTTGACATGGAGTCTTCGAGAAATGGCCTGCAAGTATGTAGAATCTGGGTCGACATCTTTAGA
This sequence comes from Combretum micranthum, assembly GCA_024138025.1. NCBI lineage: Eukaryota > Viridiplantae > Streptophyta > Magnoliopsida > Myrtales > Combretaceae > Combretum > Combretum micranthum. Next base: position 30,496 of record JAMXBD010003074.1, on the reverse strand, counting down.
AAAATACAAACTTGCGCATGAAACAATGCGGGAGGGTGGAAGGAAACTTTGTTGGCAAAGTTAAGTATGTTTCAAACAAAATATGGCATATTCTGGGCTGGATTTTATATCTTGAACTGCAGTTTGTTGTTCTGCCAAAAAGATGCATCTGCAGTTCTCTTACCAGCAAGTCTTCAGTAGGTAAAAAGGAAATGGCTACATGCTACGCAAATCTAAATATTTCCAATCTATGGCAGAAATGTGTGGATATTGCCTGATACTATTTATATTTCCCTGTTTTCTTCTGTTTCTAATCTAGCTTTAGTCTTCCTGATATTTCTTGTGCTTGAAATACTCTACTTAGCTGTACTCGATTATCTTTGCACGATTGGCAAACCTTTTCTTGATTTAACCTTGATGTGTCATTCTATTGAAGTGGGTTTTGACCTTTGGTCATTGATGATAGAGATGGGCTGTCCTTTCTCTGGGCATTGTTTTTAAGTAAAACTAATGGGATGCCATACAGATTTTGTTGGCTTAGTCTGCAACAGCCACTAATAAACTTCTAGATTCCTAAAATCTTTACCTGGAATTGTGCTAATTAGCATGTGGGTAAAAATGATACTGATCATACCTAGCAAAGTAGCAATATCATATTTGAAAAACATTTTTCTTAGTCCAGATTTGGGTTCTGATGTCTTTCATTCCTTGAACTGAATGTTCTCTTCTGTGGAGGAATTGAATGCTCTTTGAACACAAATCCAGCTTCTATTAGCTGGGAAAAGACATAATATTTTAGATCATTGTATTGAGTTTACATGTCATGTCAAATTCGCATTCGAATGAAAATTAACATTAACTTTATAATTACATCAAATTGTGTCGCATTTGAATTGGTTGCACCCATTCGACATAATATTTAAGTTTTATCTATAGAGTGCAACTGGGTGAAAAACATGTCTACTAAATTTTAAAAAGAAATTATATAAATAAAAATTATATAAATACCGATGTAGAATTACGTGTTATACATGTGATTCACGTTTTTCTATATAGGTCGCCTGTTATAGATGTGATTTAGCTAAAAGTTATACGGTGTTGAATCGCATCCACAAAGGACGATTCATGTATATTTATGTGAATCACCTTTAGGAGATGCAATTCACCTACCGGTACACTTACAATGTTCTGGAGTTTTTGAATTACATCTCCTAAGAGCGATTCATTTCTACATGAGTCGCTCTTAGTAAATGCGATTCATGTATATGAAAGGTGAATTGCTTTTATAATATGTGATTCATGTTTATACATGAATCGCATGTTTAACGAGCAACTCATGTAAATTTAAAAAAAAAAAAAAAAACATGAATTGTATATACTAGATGTGATTTTGTATTGTTATTTTGGTAATTAATTTTATATAGTTTGTATTTATGTAATTTCTTTTTAGATGATTGATAATTATACAATTTCTTCAAGTGCAACTCCAGATACTCTCTCTTTCTCTGATTTTCTTCTTCTTCTTCTTCCTCCTTATCATATAGGGAGTAGTTGTTCAAACAAGTTACAGATGGAAGTCCACTCTTATTTAGAAAATCTACCAAGGAAAGAACAATCTTGTTGTTGTACACCCATGGAGATTACTTCAAGCAATAGAGCACATGTCATATATCCAACATAAAAATATACTTAATTATTATTATGTTTTAAAATATTAATTTTGTAGCAAGAAATAGATGATGTTCTATATCACGTTTCAAAAAAGCAAGTCACCTATGAATTCCCCGGACCCACTATGTTCACACTTCACTGTCATGGTAAGATGAAAAATTGAATAGCACATATTGTACATCTTCTTTTGACATGGAAAAACGGAATTCTATGCATATCCTTTGTTTTTTTCCTTCTTTTCTTTTTCGCCTCTTTAATGGGGAATTCTCAAAATCCTATGTGTTAAAAAAAAGTAAAGTAGAATGCAATGATTCTAATATGTATATTTGCCCCTAGATGATCCTTGACTTGGTCTACATGTGAAACTTCTTGAATGCATCTTGGTTATGAAATTGTTTGTGGTGGTGGCAGGTTGAAAGTAGTGGTGTCCGACATGATAATACTTTCATGTTCTTCAATGGTGTTGTCACCTAAATTTACTTTGATTATATGCTACTATATATAAGGGAAATGAAAAAATAGTATACACTTAAAATATTCATATGGAAATTAGAAAGGGTTAAATGTGATATATTAAATTGTTGGATTAATCCCCACTATTTATCTAGTGATGGGCTCTAAGGAATTCAATCTAAATTTAAAATGATGCAGAAAGATTTAGTTTGATGTGTTTGGAATAATAATCATTGAATTAGTGTATCTGCATTAAGCTCTCTCATGCAACCTTAGACACTAAGGATGGCTACTGATTTTGAACTCATAATAAAAAAATTATGATTAACCTCAAGATAAGTATATTTTGTCTTTTATGTTGATCACCAAGGTGACATGGTTGATGTCTTTAGGCCTAAAAGTCCATAAATAGTAAAAACCTCCTCTTTTGAAATAATTCTAAACACTAGAGAAACTAACTGTACAAGTACTCTTACAGATTAATAAGGAATACTAGTAAATCACGATCTCAATTACTTAAGAACTACAAGGTTAATGCTTTATGCTTTCTTCTTAGTCACTTTTCAATTCAAGAAATTATCTTGCTGCGTGTTAACTCTATATCACTTTTGAGATTACTCACGGCATATACGCAACTTGGATATCATCACTTTAATTGTATTACCCACATGTACATTTTGGTAACTATTTTGGAAAATTATGGTATAATGATAATAAAGTAATGGCACTTCCTTCAAAGGAGATAACTGGATCACTAGTAGTAGGTCAACATTGATGCCATTGAGTAGAACTTGCTCCAATCTTAAAAAATATTTATAAGGACAATTCAAATTAAGAGGATTTGTTTGAAGCTACACAAACGATGTGAGCTATGCTATGCAGGATGTCATAAGTTATAAATCACATCATTATAGTGTTCTTTTAATTCATGCTAAGGATGGTTATCTATGTTGCTATATAACAAGGTGTGACTCCACTAGGCTCTACTGTTGTTATAGCACAGGTGCCATTCCCCCATTCTAACCTATTAGTTCTCCTACTTTAATGGAGGATGCCTCTCAAAGGAGCGAGTGTATCCCTCCATCAGAAGTTACAACTAAATAATAACTAGCTTACAAAGTAGAGGACATAAGAGTCTTATTCAATGGTTACTCTTCCTTGCATATTACCCCAATCCTCAATTTCATGTGCTTGATGGATCCATTTGCCTCCTTAGCCCTACTTCTTCCTCCAATTGTACCTACAACATCTATCCCATGAACTTCCTTTACAGCAAAGAAAGATCTCGATGTGCACTTGAAGGAGATGTATGTTAAAGTCGTCCGCGAGAGTGCTAGATTTTGAGTTCCCTTACCATCAACTTATTATTGCATAACTATACCCTAAGGATCACGTAATGTAATGCTCATGCTATTGAGTAAAGTTGTGGTAAAAAAACACCAGTATTGTAAATTCACAAAAACTTTGGAGGTATAAGGCATGGTTACAAATTCAAACTAGAAAAGTTCTTTAGTTACTAATCGTAAAGACAAACAATTTATATAGCAAATTGTTAGTCATAAATATCAATACACAAGCAACATCTTTAGTTGTTTGCATCCAACTATCTTGGCGTCTAATCCACACATATATTCTCTTTAATTGGGATAGCCATCTAATTTAAAAAGTTGGATTGATTGTGTTAATTATATGGTCTTTCAAAATTTTATCTTGAATTTCGATAACATTTCTATAAAGGTGTATTCCTTTTGTGAAAAACATTTTTTTTTCTTGGAATAGTTTTATGATCGATTACTTCACTATATAAAAGAAGAGATAATTGAATTGTAACTTAATAAAAATATAATATAAGTACAATATATATGATATATTTATTACAATGTTTAGTTATGATGTCAATGAGATATTATTTTGTCTAAGTCACACACACACGTAGCAAAAAAAAAAAAAAAAAAAAAAACAAGAGAAAGAGGAAGAGCTTCAATATTACAATCTCATAATTTATACAGAAAACATATTATAAGATTTGGCCTTTTTTATAGGCATTATTATACAAAACAATTTGTGAAGGCACGTAAAAGTAGGACTATGAATTATCTATGTCCATTTCAATGTGTGGCTTAGGATTAACATTGCCAACAATAGAATTTTGGCTTCTATCTTTTTTGCAAATGAGGCTTTGTAGGTGCCCATTTTCTTTTACAACTTGATTTAATTTTTTTTAACCAACATTGCCTCCTTTAAATCAAGCTTGTATCATTCCAAGTATTTTCTACAACTTATAAAATAATTCATTTTTCAAAGGCTTTGTAAAAATATCTTTAATTTGATCTTCCGTGTGACAGTGATTAATCTTCACTTCCTTCTCAGCAACTAACTCTCGGATCTTATGAAATTGGATATCAACATGCTTGGACCATCCATGAAAAACTGGATTTTTTACATAGAGCAATAGCAGACTTATTATCACAAAATATTTCTATGGGAGTCTCTTGCTTCTGATACATCACTTCGGGTATTCTTCTTAGCTACACTGCTTGAGTTGCACAACTAGCTGCTGCTATATATTCTGCTTCGGCTATAGAGAGTGTAACAATTGGTTACTTTTTTGATGATCATGATACTGCACCACTCCCTAAATGAAATGTGTATCCTGACGTGCTTTTTCTTGTTTCTATATCTCTTGCCCAATCACTATCTGTATAGCTAACAAGTTTCACATCATTATCATTGGCATAAAAAATTCCCTCTATCAAATTACCTTTGATATATCTGAGAATTCTTTTAACCCCTTGTAGATGATAAATATGTGGTTTTTTCCATAAATCTGTTAAGTAATCCAACTTCAAAAACAATATTTGGTCATGTTGCAGTCAAATATCTCAAACTTCCAATCAAACTTTTGTAGTGGGTTGAATCTATCTTTTTGCCACTATCTTCTCTTGTCAACTTTAATTTTTCTTTGTGGAGACCAGCTTTGAATTCTCCATCTTGAATTTCTTCAAAATATCACTGGAATATTTCTTCTGAGAAATGAAAATGCATCATTTTGTTAAACAACCTCAATACCATGAAAATAAGACATTAAGCCCATATCTATCATTTCAAAGTAGCTTATCATAGCCTCCCTGAATTCTGCAATCATCTTGAATTGTTGCTAGTAAAAATAGATCATCAACATAAAGGCAAGCAATGAGAATATCTCCAGGCTCAACAAATCTAGTATAAAAAGTATGCTCAAATGGGCATCTTTGAAAACCATGTTGCACAAAATATGAATCAATCTTCTTGTACCATACTCTTGGTGCCTGGTTTAACCTATACAGAGGTTTCTTCAGTTTGTAAATTTTATCTTCTTTTCCTTCAATCACATAACCTACAGGCTGCTCAACATACATTTCTTCTTCCAGTGTTCCATTTAGAAAAGTAGATTTAACATCCAATTGATATATTCTCCAATTATTTTGAGCTGAAAGAGAAATAATCATAGGAATTGTACCTAGCCTTACAACTGGAGCAAATACCTCAAAATAATCAATACTAGGCTTTTGCTTGTAACCTTTAGCCACCAACCTTGCTTTAAATCGATCTATCTCTCCATTAGGCTTGTATTTTGTTTTATAGACCCACTTCACTCCAATTGGCCTTTTATCTATAGGCAAATCTGTTGGCTCCCATGTTTTGTTCTTCTCAATAGCATAAATCTCTCTCATCTATGGGCTTCCTCTAATTTGGGTCTCCTAAAGCTTCTTCAAATGTCACTAGTTCACAATCTGCAACAAATAAAAATTTATAATTTCTTCATCGGAAGGATCATTATCACTACCAACAACATAATCCTCCAATCTGGCTGATAATCGGCGTCGTCTTTGTAGTCTATAATTAGATGATTCTGGTACATCTTGAGTTGGACCTGGTTGCCTTTCATCTTCTTCATAATCATCAGGAATTACTACTGCCTCCTTCTGAGATTTTGAAGACCAATCCCATATTCCTTCTTCACTGAATGTCACGTCATTATTGATGATAATCTTTTTTGTCACTGGATTGTATAACTTGTATGCCTTTGAGTTTGAGCTATAGCCAATGAAAATGCATTTTTCTTTCATATCATCCAATTTCTTCTTAAGCTGATCTGGTACATGGGCATATGCAATACAAAAAAAAACTTTGAGATATCGAATTAGGGGCTTCCTTCCACCCTAAGCTTCTTCAGGTGTCTTCCCATGAACACTCTTAGTTGGGCACCTATTCAAAATATAAACAATAGTGGCAACTACTTTTGCCTATAATTCTTTAGGTAATTGTTTAGCCTTTAGCATGCATCTTACCATGTCCATGATTGTTTTGTTCTTCCTTTCTGCAACTCCATTCTGTTGAGGTGTGTATTTGGTTGTTAGTTAGTGTTGAATTCCATGCTACTTAAAGAAGTCTGCACATACAAGATATTCTTGGCCTCTATGTATTCTAAGTGCTTTGATTTTGCAGCCACTTTGTTTCTCCACTAATGCTTTGAATGACTTAAAGGCATCATAAGCTTCTGACTTCTGCTTAAAAAATACACCCACGTCTTTCTGCTAACATCATCAATGAAAGTAATGAAATACCTGCTACCATCATGTGTCGATACCTCAACCATACATAAGTCCGAATGGACAATCTCCAGCAACTTTCTCGCCCTCCAGACTTTCAAGTTGGGAATGAATCTTTGTGCTTCTTGCTTAGTTGACGAGTCTCACATACACCATCAAGAATATTCACAGTAAGCAAACCATAAACATATTCTTTTCATGATAGAAAATTCAATCCAGAAAAGTGCAAATGTCCAAAATGCATATGCCACAACCAATCATCACTTGGACTAAAAGAACTTAAACAACAAATTTTTTCATGCTGAATTTTCAAAATGGAATAGGCGATTCGGCATCATTAGTATTTTGGCTACAAACCTTCCATGCTTGTCCATCAATGTACAGTAACCTTGATAAATCTGCATGTTGTATCCTTTATCTGATGGTTGTCCCATTCTTAATAAATTGTGATGAAGACCAAGAGCATAGAAAACATCAGAGATAAAGTTTTGAGATCTATCCATCAATCTTATAGCAACTTGGCCTTTTCCCAATATCGGAATATTTGTATTATTTCTAAATTTCATGGTAGATTTTACCATTTCATCTAGAGAAGAAAATAACTCCTTGTTATCATACATATGATTACTATATCTCGTATCTAAATACCAGATATTTCCATCTTCTGCAAAATCATTAGTTGCCAAAAATAAATTTTGTGAGTTATCAAAATTCTCACCAATATTTTGGTAGTCGTTTTCTGCAATGTTTGCCTGTTGTTTGAATCTACAGTCTGCAGCTTTGTGTCCAAACTTCCCACGATGAAAACAATTAACATTTATTCTTCTTTGATAGTTGTTGTTTCTTCCTCTTTCTCGATTGGCAGTCCAGAAATTATTTCCACTTCTTCCTTGACTAAATGGTTTGTAGTTATTGTCTCTCCCTTGGTTGAAACTACTACGACCTCTTCCTTTGAAATTTCCTCGATCTCTACCTTTGTAATTTCCTCTTCCTCTACTATTAAAACCATGACCTCTACCTTCTGCATTTTGACTAGTTTCAAATTTATTGTTGAGGTTCACTTGACTCTTTAAGGTTTCTTTATTCACTTTCTCCGTCTTCTCCAAAATTCTACTCAGATGACTTTCAATGCTTCCCTATAATTCTACAACTGTCATGGTATCTGTATTGTGGGACTCTATGATTGTAGTCACCACATGATCAAACTTGATTGGCATGGTTCAAAGAATTTTCTTCACCACTTTGCTTTCAGGAATGTCATCTCCATACACCCTCATCTTATTGTCAAGATCAGTAACATGAGATAAATATTGTTCGATACTTTTTGAGTTTGACATCTTATATCTTTTATATTCTCTACGCAAGGATTGTAATTTGGATTTCTAAGCTTTCTCCACTCCTTTATATGACAACTTCAAAATGTTCCATGCTTCTTTAGCAGTTTTGGCATTTGCTATTTTCTCAAATATTGAGTAATCAACACGTTGGTGAATTTATGATAATGTCAACTGGTCCCTCCTTTGAGTAGCATCATCGGCTCCTTGTTGTAAAATCGGTTCAATAAAGCTCCAAATATTGTGAGCTTTTAAATGAGTAGACATCAAAAGTTCCTAATAATTGTAATCAAGTTTCCATCTAACTTGGGACCTGACCACACAATATTATAATTGGTTGTCATATCATACTGATGATGCTAAGGAAGATAGCCAGTCATGGGTGACGAGAACAAGCTAGAAATTAACCGAAGGGCTTAGAGTCCAACAAGCAAAAGCTCAAGAGATGGCTGAAAATGTGATGGATAAAACTAGAGATGTTGCTTCAAGAGCCGCGAATACCATGAATTCAACAGCACATGAAACCTCTGTGTATGCTTCAGAGAAAGGAAGCCAAGCAGTGAATTTGGCCAGTGAAAAAGTAGGAGATTTAGGAAGCTTTGGCTTCCAATTTGATGAGACCATAAAAATGGTTACGGAGAAGTCTAATGATGCTAAAGAAACAATGGTTGGGCCAATAGCAATGGCAAGAAAAAAGCAACTTATGCATATAGTTCAACTATGGACAAATTGGAAATGGTACCACATAAAGCTTATAATGAGGCAACTGATTTCAAAGGGGTAGTAGATGATAAAATGAAATATGGACAAGATGGAGCAAATTATCTTCGTGACACTGCTAGTAATACAACGAACGAAGCTACTCTCACCATCTTCCTCAGAAAAACTTCTTTCTGCAAATCACTGCCATCGAGAACTATGGTTGCGTCCATAATTCTGGATCCGAAATTCCACAGGCGAATAAACATGGCCGTTATCAACTTCTCCGGTAGCCATGATGTTAAGCTTTGATACGAATTTGATGTCAATGAGACATTATTTTGTCTAACTCACACATACATAGTAGAGAGAGAGAGAGAGAGAGAGAGAGAGCTTCAATATTACAATCTCATAATTGATACAAAAAAACACGTTACAAGATTTGGCATTTTTTAGGCATTATTATACAAAACAATTGTGAAGGCACGTAAAAGTAGGACTATGAATTATCTGTGTCCATTTCAATGTGTGGCTTAAGATTAACATTGCCAACAATAGAATTTTGGCTTCTGTCTTTTTTGCAACTGAGGTTCTGTAGGTACCCACGTTTTCTTTTACAACTTGATTTAATTTTTTTTAACCAACAAGTTAACATAGAAAGAAATAAGGAATTATGTTAGAATAATGGCAAAAAATATATTATTTGCCTATGGTAATAGTAAAATAATTATTACAATCATATTAGAAAGACATGATTGTGCAATTTCCAAGATAGAATTAATATATAAAGATGGTGAAATAAACCATTTAATACCATTCATGAGATGAATATATGAATTACTGTTTATTATTTTGCGTAATAACAATCAATGTATGATTGCTATATGTATTGTTTAAAAAATAAATAGATACTATAATGGCAACTTTTTATGAAAGGAGGTACAAATAGAGTAGTCACTGTATTATTTACTACTTGATAAAGAATCAATAATATAAAATTGGTTTTTTTATCACCATATATTATTTACCGCTTGATGAAGAATAAATACCAGTATACCTTAAAAATAACATAAAAGAAAATGCAAATAAATGCTATATATCTCAATGCATAAACTCTTATTATGATCATTTTACCAAAGCTACTAGAGTTTATGTGTTGATGGTGGTTTACACTTACAGGATACTTTAACTACTTTCATATGATGTATATTTATTTAATAGGTTTTTTTTTTTTTAATAATAACTAATGGAAATCTTAAAGCATTAAAGCACCAATATGCTACCTTTGGATTCCACATCATGAATAACTAGGGATAGATCATCTACATTGCAAGAGAAAAATAAATATAAAACATAAAATAATTAAACAACAAAATTATCAACAAAAAATTGTATATAGAGTAAACTTATAACATATGTACCTAAAAATATAAAATAATTATAAAATTTAAAATTGAATTATTAAATTTTATCTATTTGATAAATGGGGAAAATGAATTATTAAACTTTATCTATTTGATAAGTGGGGGAAGAAAAAAACTTAATGGTGATCGTTATGAGGAAGGCGCGAAGATGGATATACGAAGAAATAAATGGGAAAGTGAGAGATGGTGTAAGTAGTTGTCGGAAATTTTAATATAACAATTAATATGGCGAATGGTGTCTAAACTTTGGTAAAAAATCTTTATTTGGTACCTGAACAAATTGATTAATTTAGTATTTGAAATGACTTTTCGTGTATGCCAATATTACCATTGTCAAATTGGTTAACATCATCATCAAACGTGGCATTTTAAAAAATATGATAGGAATAATATTGGCATGCATACTAAGTTCTTTTAGTTACTAAATTAGTCAATTTCAAAGTTCAAGTATCTAATTGCTTAAATTCTGGTATTATTTGTGATTTTTAACCCTTAAAATAATAAGAAAAGGTAGCTTTCAGTATTCATAATAAGATAAAAATGTGCTATAAAGACACAAAGGCCTTTTGGATTTAATGATATATATAAATAAATATTAATGATAATTTTTTTTTTACCTAGCCAGTTAAAAATGGGTATAGTTCAATTTAATTCAATTCACCTCACACGGTTAAACCAACTAAAACCATAAAATATGATGTTTATTACTTTATTGAAACTTTTTTTTAATTGGAAGAATCAATTTTTTTTTAATTGAAGTAGAGAAAATACATTTTTAATTTTCATCTTCTTTATAAATTTATAAAGTTGAACCCTTTTAAAAATCAAACAAGTTATAAAAATAATATAAAATTAAAAAAGTTTAGAAAAATAGAATAATTTGCCAAAAAAAGAATAATAATAATAAAAAAAAGTTCCAATCACCTAAGATTGGGAATAGCTTTATCATTGTACTTGATGTAAGTAGGATGAGCCCTTATCTGCCCAAATTGATTTTGCTTAACCGTAAAAATAAATCCGATTATAATATGGTTGCTCAAGCTAATATAGATTAGAGTCACCTTGAATTTTCCTTGCAATACCATTCGGTTGCATTTGATCGATCACCTTCATAGGTATCAACCCAAATCGAAGATGACAATGGTTACCAAAGAATTCACAAGTTTTTTTGTGGCTTTTCTTCTTGCTCTAATTGGTAAAGATATTTTTAAAAAGTTATAAAAGTGAAAATTACATTAAAAATAATTACCAAATTACCATTAGCATATAACATCTTGAAAATACGATACATAATTTTGCTCATGTATTGCATTTCTAAGATAGAATATAGCAATGTAATCGAAATGTACTTGTTCGTGTATCATATATCGCAAGAGTGTGTATCCTATATTGTAAGTGCGAAACACGAATATATCCCATATTTGACATGTAATACATATATCATATTTATGCATGTATCGCATGTTGAAAATGCGATAAAAAGAAGATTTCATTATTATTGCATGTAAGATATGTGATATAGTAGTAATATTTATGTAATTAATTTTTCTAAGTTGTATTTATAATTTTTTTTCTAAATGGATAGATAATTAAGAATTGATCTTGTAAAGCCATATTGGTTCCTTTCTCGATGAATGAATGGATATGTAATGGTTGTGCTATGGGTGTATTGGAGAGGCTTATATGCATGTAAAAAGGGTTGAGCCAAACCCATGTGGGACAATCCTTCACGCCATGCGTAGCAGTGGTCCCCAAAAGGCTGTGAGCGAGAGAGTCCTCCCGGTAGGAACTTCGGGGTTTACAGATGAGGGCGATGCTACTGTGAAGTGGTAACGCTGGGGAAGCCCACATGACTTACACCCAACCCTTTTTACATGCATATAAGCCTCTCCAATACACCCATAGCACAACCATTACAGGATACCATTGCCAAACCAACCCAATCAACTACCATTAAAAAGGTGCTCACACATGACCAACTATGGTCATGTGTGAAACTAAGCAAGTCCTAATTTCATAGTAGGATGAAAAAATATACTTTACTATTGGTATAATAGGTTCTTAAAATTTTAATTTGTTATATTATCATCAGGGTTAGGCGTGGATTGTATTAGTTTGATTTTTACTAAAAGTCAAATCAAATCATAATTTACGACTTGAATTCTAATAAATTGGTACAATTTGAATTACAAATTGAATTGTATTTTAAAATTGGAATCATATATTTATGAATCATTTAATCTCACATGAAAAATATTAGTATTAAATTGTGAACTTTTCTATATAAATGCAAATTACTTTTATATAGTGTAAATATGGCACTACTACGCATGATTCATAGGACAAAAGAGTAAAGTCCTATATTTCCACATATTTCTAACGGATGTACAGTTTTAAATTTTGAGTTGTCTTTAGTTGATGTAAAACATCATAGTTCTTTTTCTTTTTTTTTTCAAAAATGATTTTACAGTAGTTTAAACCTTTTTTCAATTTCAAAAAATATATATATATATGTGTGTGTTATTTCATATAGTACTTTTACTAAATTATGTGAACTAGTAGCTATATTTATAAATTTTTTTTATGATTTTAAGCTTAAAAAATGATGTTGATGGTTTTCATATGTAACTCTTTTGATTAAAATTTATCTTCCTTTATTACAATATTACCAATAAAATTAGGTTAAATTAAATATCCATTCAATATGACAACAATTAACTATTAGTTAATCTTCTATTGAATATGAGGACAATTAGCCATTTTAATTAAATTGATTTTTATGGTCGTTAATTAAATTGATTTAAACCACTTAAAGTCCTTAATCTCCATATTATCCCCAAAAATTGGGTCATATAGACTCATAGCAATTATCATCATTTAAAAAAAAAAACAAAATCAAAGAAAGAAGAAAGAATAAAAGGGTGCGCTTGAAAATATTCGCCTTAAGATTTCTTCAAAATTATAAAAGAAAATTGTAAAAAAAATCAATTCAAAAGAGCACTCATATAGAATGTGGTTGCAGTAGTTGTTATACAATTTGGCATGGTTGGTTTGATATGGAGTAAATAAGGAAAATGAAAACCATATGTTTGTAAAAATGTTTAACGAGGATGAATAATAGTCTAAAAATCCAACACACAATCCAAATATGCATAAATAAAAGTTCAAGAGCAACAAAATTTAAAAACATCCAACAACAGTTCAAATGTCCTTATAGAGAAATAAACAGGAAGAGGGAGTTTCATACACAAATTAATTAAAAAACATCGAACACACAAATAAAAATTAAGAAAAAGAAAGAAAAAAGACTGCTAACAAATTTATCACACATACTACCAGGCAATGCAAATGGATGGTATATGCTTAATCTTGTACCACTCCTTGCCTATTTCTCTCTTGCACTTCTTTTTCAATTGCTCACATCCCCAAATATACAGCCTTTAAAGGGACTTCAATTGAGTCATACTTTCAGGGAGTGATGTCAGATTTGGGCAATGATCAATTAGGAGTTTCTGAAGCGATTCTAGGTCACCCATTCGATCTGGTAAAGCCATCAACATTTCACATCTCCAAATTGAGAGCTCTTGAAGAGATTTTAGATGAGCCATACTTTTTGGAAGTGATGTCAGATAATGGCAATCGTCAATTTGAAGCTTTTTCAAAGTGGTGCAATGTTGAAGAAAATCATGCAAACTCTCCAAATACTTAATGTTTTCAATGGACAGATATTCCAACCGATGAAGATAAAATGATTGCTTTACGAACTCTGCACTTACATTAGTAAGACATACTTCCTTTACATTCTCAATTGGTGGTATAGATTTTAGCTTTGGGCATTCCAGAATATCCAACTTTAAAAGACTAGGAAATGAAGGCGATGAAGTAGCTATATTGCTAAAACAAGACTCGCGAATAGGAATACCAACAGATTCAGCTTCATCTAGATGATCAAGACACAACTCTTTAAGACAAGGCAGTAGACTAAGTGCTGGGAGGTATCGGCATTTTTGACAACTGTAAATTTTAACTTCAACTAGATTCGGGAGGTAGAGAGCGATGTCTTTCATCATCCATCTTGGAAATATTGTTCCACCATAGCCTTCCATATTCAATGTTTGCAAATTTGCATGTGGTTGGAGTCCTTCCAACAACACTTCATGATTTGTAATTAACTCAACTTCATTGTGTTTGTCATGATTTTGAGTGAACTGTAATCCCAAGGTATCCAAAAATTGCTTCCCTTTTAGGTTTGCACTCTTTGATTCTACCGCTGCATTTTTTATATAACCAACCATCTTGATTGTGAGATCTCCTCTCAAGTTGTTCAAGCCTCCCAATTCATTTAGCTGGGCACAGTTTTCGTTTTCAAAACCATCCCCTCTAACCATGAAATAAGCTAGCCTCTGCAAAGAGGTAACTCTTCCGATTCCTCGTGGCAAACAACGAATTTCGAGATAAAGATTTGTAAGTCTAACCAACTCTACAATATCTCTAGGCAATGCCTTGAGACTATAACAACCAATGAGTATCAATGTCGTCAGATTCTGCAAACTTTTTATGGAATTGGGAAGCCATTCCAGATTTCTGTTATCGGACAAATCAAGATAAGAAAGAAGCGTCAACTTACAAAGGAAGCTTGGCACTACTTTTATGCCCGTCTTTTGAAGTGTCAAGGCACGTAAATGTTTCATGCTTGATATAAGCTCAGGAAGTTTATACCAACTTGATCTACACTCATTAGTTGACAAAAGTGTCCGAACTTTCGTATTGTCAGCCAGAAGCTTTGAAAATTCATCCATTAAAATTTCATTGGATGCATAAGACAGATGGCGAAGGCTATTGCTGCAAAGAGTACCTCTTCTTTTTGGATCTATCACATGGTACCCTGTTCCTGCCACTTGGCATGCTAGGTCATGCATAAGATCATGCATCTTGCAAGTTCGAACATTTCCATGCTTGTCATCCACTGTATCTTGGAAAAAACTTCTATCCAATAGATGCATAAAACAATCATGTGCCTTTTGTTCTAAATCCAGGTCCTCCCCTAAGGACGGCTGAATAAATCCTTGAGCAATCCAAAGAGAAGCCAAGGTGGACTTTTTCATTTCGTAGTCCTTTGGAAATAAAGAACAAAATGCAAAGCACTGTTTCAAGTACGAGGGGAGACTATCATAGCTTATTTTAAGAGCAGCAATTATTTTGTTTTCTTTAAGCGGTATTTTATGGAGCTCAATATCTTTGAAAGATAACCATTCAGCTTCAGTTTTTTTCAAAAATAACATACCTCCAATAACTCTGATAGCCAGGGGAACACCAGAGCACTTCTCAACTACTTTTCTCCAATAGAATCTTTCACAGACTTGGTTATCTCCTGTTCCGGTGAAGAAGCACATTGCATGAATAGATCCAAAGACGCACTAGTAGCTAGGCCTTTGAGATTATAACG
Organism: Combretum micranthum; assembly: GCA_024138025.1. Taxonomy (NCBI): domain Eukaryota; kingdom Viridiplantae; phylum Streptophyta; class Magnoliopsida; order Myrtales; family Combretaceae; genus Combretum; species Combretum micranthum. The sequence goes on along the minus strand of JAMXBD010003074.1, from coordinate 14,898 downwards.
ATTAACGGAATCCGAAATCTGTGCAACAGTTGAGGATCGTGTTGTGATGAGCATTTTGCTTCCTCTAGCTCCTCCATCTAATAAAACTTTGAGGTCGTGCCACTCTTCCCTCTCTTCATTCCATAAATCATCAAGTACTAGAATGTATCTCTTCCCTTCAATTTCTTTGCGAAGATCCTTTTGCATTTGATCCATTGGGAAATTCTCTGGATATCCAGGATCCTTTGCACTCTTAATGATCTCCCTGACAATCTTCTTATATTGAAATCATCAGAGACAGTAACCCATATTCTTAGCTCAAAATGCTTCTTGAGATCCTCCTCATTGAACAAACATTTTGCAAGCGCTGTCTTCCCTAGTCCACCAATCCCAACTATTGAAACCACCGAGATATTCTCTCCTCCATAGGAGTCTTGGAATACCAGCCTTTTCATTTCTCTTATATCATCATCTCTTCCAATGATTTCTTTCTTGTATAAAAGGAGTGTGCGTTTTCTTGTCTCCGAGTTGTGATCCTCTCTTCCCTGTCCATGGGACGCTCATCCAAGTGAATTTCGAGCATCTTTAATGACATCGATCTTCCTTCTTACTTCTTTAAGCTTACTTGCCATCTTGAACCTTAGAGCAAGCTGGTTTGAGCTCGAAAGAAGGTGCTAACCTCTTTCATTAATTTGTTCTGGCTTCTCAAATCTTTCAGTCGAGATTCGATGTCGAGGTAACCCAGCAAGTCCTCAGCATCATATAGAGCATCCTTGAGTTGTGCAATCCATACTTCGACTTGTGGACTCTGGTGATATTGCTCCTCTGCGTGGAGCAACACAGGTTGTATGGTGGAAACCGTTATATGCAGTTTCTCAAGCTCATCTTTCAGACCCCACAGCTCTCCAATTTTCTCACGAGCTAGCGGGGACAACAGATAAAGAACGCTCTTGGCGATGGTAAGGACAACGCCCTCTGCCATTTCTCTTTGAAGAGTGAATTCAGAATCTTTATTGATACTTTCTCTTTGAATAGTTTGCAAGCTGTATGTCTCTTGTAAGTTTTTTGATGGTTTGATTAAGAAAGGCCAAAATATGAAAAAGACTGTTTGGTTGTGTTGCTATAGGAGTAGGAGGCCTCCTATTGGCTGGCTATTTGGCAAGATTAAAATCTGACCAAAAAAAAAACCTTGAATTTTTTATTCATATGTGAATTGATTCCAGTTACACAGCTGTACACCACTTCATTGGAATGCAAAGCAAAGGAATGAGATTCTAAAGTCTTTCTTTACCTTACATTTGGGTTTCATTTGTTTGAGAGTATACTTTTTTTCTAAGATTTTACTTTCTGGTAAATATAAGTTATAATATACTTTCCCATGTTACTTTATGAGCATTAAATTCTTTATTTTTGAAATGATACCCTTAAACTTTCAAATTTTTTAAAAATGCACACTTGGACTACTTTGGACATCTAAAAACACAAATTTTAAAATTTAGAATCAAATACACGACTTCAAATATAAAATGATCATATACACATGAAAATATATAAAAATTTACTTATGATTTATCATAAAAGAAAAACGTATACTAAACGGCCACCTTCTAAATCTTTTAAAATTGTACGATCTTTTATGACTGTTAGAAATAAAATTAATTTTTTTTTCAAATTATCGTGGTATGCATTAATTGTGCATGGGGTAGGTGTTGTCCATTTCCAGAAAACCAGTGAACCAGCAAAGCTCGTTTCAGCCAGTACAATTTACTCTTAATACAGCTGTACACCAAGTCATCCGGGCACGGCAAAAAAATTTAATTATTTATCTCCTCTTCATTTTTATCTATTCAAGTATTTAAAATATTTTTATGTATAATTAATAGTTTTTTGTTTTGGCCAAATGTATAATTGATAGTTAAAATTATTAAAAAAAATCATAATAATCTTGTAAGTGGCTTAAAAAACTCAATAATTTTAATAAGTGATTTTTCAATTAATAAAACAAAAAAAAAAAAGAGGAGACATCAAAAGCATAACGTATTATAGTGAAATTCACACCAAATAGAGGCTCCAAAAACAGTAGTACTAAAAATTCTTTTAAGCTCTTGCAATTGATGACCGATTATTTTTAGAGAAAAAATCATTAAAAATTCCTAGACTAAAAATGTTTCTCATAAAATGAATGAAATGGCTGCTAGGAGATTGTAAAACATAAAATATCAGCTAAGATCAGAATGATGTTCATTATAAGCAAATGCTCAGAGCATGTTGAGGGTATCTTCTCATCCAATTTTAGCAGGAACGAAAGAATGAGGTTCAATACGATGTTTTGTGGTAGGTTAGTGTATTAATGGTATATTAAAGGGTTAATTATAAAAAAATAATTTGTATTTTATCAATTTGTAAACATATGATTTATATATATTTTTTTTTGACAAAGAGGTAATATGTGTTCCATACAAAAATATCAATATAATTAATTACTATTAGAAAGATATGTGTTAAAGCATTATAGGACTAAAAAAATAATTTAATAAAAAATATTACTAAATAAAATAAAATATATTAAAAATTATTTCTTTAAAAATGATAAAATTGAACAAATATAAAATTAATTTTTATGACTTATAAAATGTTAAAACATGTCATTCTAAAATTATTGAATAATATTAATACTTTTATATGATACTTGGATTATATATTTATTAAAAATTAATAGAAATTACATATTTATAAATTGATCATAACATATATAATATTTTATAATTAACCCTAAGAATAACGTATATCCATTGCGTTTTTGAAATCTGTTGAACGTTAAACAAAAGCAAACAGTGAAAGCTGATACCTCAGCTCTGCCTTCGCCCCAACCTCAATCCCATCACGTGAAAGCATTTCGTCCTTGTGGAAATTACGAGGACATTGGTCTTTGTCCTCATCCACATTTCTTTTTTGTTTTTTTTTTTTTGGGCCAAACATCCCATTTCATTTCCAAAGTCTAACTTAACTCGCCATATGAATACGTTGGCTATAGACCATACACATTGCTACACGTTTTGCAATTACTTCTCCCAAATAGTCAACGATTTCTACCAGTTTTGCAATGTTTTATTTTTTATAGGTTCAAACTGCCCTTGAGTCTTCTTTTTTTTCGGTCTATAGAGGGGAAAGGGAAGAAGGGGAAGTTCACAACAAAACCCATTCGCGGTTTTGATGGTTTCATAACCGGTTTTGATGTCGATGGTTTTTAACCTGACGGTTTTCAATAATGAGCACCCGTTAAAACTGGCAGATTTTAAGAACGTTCATAACCATTTTATTCCGGTTGATTTCCAATTCAGAAACAACTTGATAATTTTGGTTTCGATTTTAGACGATCCATGATTAGGTTTAAACCCACACATGTCGGTAACTTATCAGCAAATTTTATAAATTTTATACAGGAAAAGTATAAACTATAGTGACTGTCTTTAAAACTACTACACATGTAAAAAAATTTATATTTCTAAAAATAATACTTTGATTTTTTTCAAAAATTTGATATCTGAAAATTATCATTAAATATAATAGTGTATAATCCAATTGTATTTTCTTTTACACAAAATCCCCACTTTAGTAGACAATTTATATATTTTTGGTGAATAGGGGTCAAGTCTAATGATTGATTGGCTTCAAAAAATTATTGCAATTGTATATTAAGAGAAGGAACATGGAAGGAACGAATATGAAGAAAATAGAATAAGTGAAAAAAATTATAAGAGCATTTTGGTTCCTTTTAATGTGTTTGGTTAAAATCGTGAATAGAAATGAAAGGAATAATAATTATTGCTAAGAACAAAGTGGTAGATAAACCAAAATAACCAATATACTCCCTAAAAGCAATTTCAAGAAGAAAAAAGAAAGAATGGATAAATGATTGTATTCTTTTCCTTCATTCCTTCTAGGGATGCAACTGGGATGGGTTGTTATAGGGAACTCGCTTGCCCGAACCTTAAAAACTCTAAAGAGTCGTGGGTCGGGTTTGGAAAATTACATATCGACCTTATATGGTTTCAGATTGGATTCGGGTCATTAAAAACTCGATGGGTAACCCAAACCCATCATATTATAAACAATTTAAAAAATTGAGTTTGAAATTTTAAAAAACAAAACCCTACTAATTTTTGTCTTTAAGAATGGTGTTAATAGTTTAACTTTATTTATCTTTTTTTTTCTAATTTTTAATTTTATCTCTTAAAAAATTATTTTCAATACTATTAATTTTTGTTGTTCTAACAAATAAAATAGCTAGTTCTGTGAGCCTATTTATTAGTGAGTGCGTTGTAACTAGCCTAGCTCAGTTTATACCATACTGAAGTTTAGCTACCGGCTTGCCACCCAATATTTTATTGGAAGATGCAATTGAATTTAACTAAGAGTTGAAAAAAAAAAAAAAAAGTGAAACAGGTCGCAGAGCAGGGCGGGTCAGGGTCAAAACCCTATAGGGGCAGGTTTGGGTATTGAATAGAAAACCCTATAACGTCACGGGTCGAATTTGGGATATCCTATTGAAAAGCGGGTCGGGTTTTGGTCTTATATGACCCGTCCTAAACCTGCCCCGATTGCATCCATAATTCCTTCCCATTTCTCTCCATCTTGCAAGGGAAAAGTAATGTGGGGCCTATGGAAACTAATATTTCCATTTTCCTTCCCCTCCTATTTTCCTCCCTAAACTAAACATTGAAAAATAAAAATTTCCCCTATAATTTTGTAACGCTTTAAACTAAAAGCGTTATTAGTCCACCATGTATCCTCACTAGATATGAACACACTAAGGCTGTTATTCCACTAATCTACGATTGTAAATTCTAAATAATATCAATATATACTTTTAAAAACTTTATGTAATAGTAAATTTTTTACATAACTTATTTGGCATAAACCTAAAGCCAACTTAGATCAAACTTAAAACATCATAAGGAAAAGGTCTCATAAAAAAATTCGATTCATAAAAACTATATAAAACTTCATATGATCTTTAGCTTTGGCTATCTCTAAACCAAAATATCCAAAAATCAATGGGAAAGTAAACTTTACTGTCATTTTCTCCATAAACTACAAATACATCATAGCCTGATAAATCGAACACTACTGGGTCATGACCTGTACTTGAAAATTAGAAGGAGTGAGCGCAAGGGCCCAGTATGCCATACTGCAAACACATGCGCATAAACAAATATCATACAAATTCATGTGCAACCTAATGACTTTTGCAGCAACCACAGGTTATTATCTTTAATTAGCCAGGCAATCAACATAGTTTAGAACTATTTGCAACTAGTCCTAAACTTGGAGTTACTCATGACTCCATAAAAACAAGTTTGTATATAAAATCCTTATATATATTGGTATTTGGTACTCCCCACACACCCTAAGTACCGTACTCGTACCACTCCTAAAATATTGAATTCATCTTTGTGCACAACTCCATTCAGGGTAACGCCATACACAGATCATTAAGGCGTCATTCTAATAACATGGTACTCCTGATCTACTAAACCTAGTCAAACACAAGCATTAAATCAATTAAAACCAGATAACATTAAGTCAATTTACAAACACTATGTCTACAATCACAAACAACAATCAAAATAAGATTGTACCTAAAACAACTTTTGGAACAGAAACCTAACTTCACCAAAAACACCTGAATACCATCAAATACTCATTCAAATTTTGTTTTCAAAAGATAAATATAATTCTATTATCATCTAAACCTTAAACTAAAAAGAACTACAATTACCTTAGGTTCATAAACACCTTCCTTCTTTTGATTGCAGAATAACAAAATCTCCAACCACCAAAATTAGGGTTTCTCTAAGAACTTGATTCCCTTCAACACCAATACAAAACACCTTAAGAAAGATAACAATTTTAGATCACAAAAGGATTGGAAATGATTAACTTACCTATTACTCGATTCTTGGTCTTCCTTGAAGCAACATCATAGCTTTGGATAGAGATCTTAGGGTTTTCTAGAGCTTATGAGAGGTTTTGAGAAGAAGAAATAGACTGGGTTATTTAAAAAACATGAGTAAACCTAAAAATTCCATGTATAATATTGGCAATTGAAATTAGATGCAGGTATAGGAGCTCCTACACCCCTTGTCACGCCCTGAAAGGAGGTTGCACTCGCCTAGAAGCATGCATAGATAGGTCTATACCCTCCGCCACGCTCCTATGAAGTTGCCAGCGAACAACACTTCCAAACTTCAAAATTTTACACATTTCAACTAACTGCAAAAGGTCTTATTACCATTAAGTACATTCTAACATCAACATAAAAAGACTCATATCCAACTCTCTCTCCTACATATCTTCCAACACTTAGCCATTCTCCACATCAACTTCTACCAAACAATCATAGTCCATAACATCCATGATTTAGGGCTTTAAACCACAACTTCATAACTCCTCTTCATACATCTAAGAACAAACCTCATATCAACCTTATTTATACTAGCAACTACTAAGGACACTTAAATTACACTTACATATCCTACAAAATTAACAAAGCAAAAGAGTAGATGTAAGCGCCTAGATTTTTCGGTAAATATAAGTAAACCCTAGAACCGGGAGTCAAACCGGAACCCTGAAGTTAACCTAGTTCTATGTTTAGTATAATGAATCTAGATTCGGTAATCCCGTGTTCTTAAACCCTAGACAATGGAATTAAGATAATTGTGGATAACAATTCGTAATAGTATAGGAAAGCTTAAAAACATTAGATTCGTTAATTTCTAGTGTCTTTTGAATTCGAACGTGATCAGTTTTCGAAAATCGTGCCCTGGTACATGGGATAGTGAAAATATTCCGACAATACCGTTAGACTTGTAAAAATGTAAGTTTTTCAAAAATATCAGTTTTAGAATTTTTCAGTGACAAAATATCAGATATTGGCCATTTACGCGTATTTTCTTTACTACCGGTATTTTAATTGTCTACTCTACTATTCATAGTACTTTTCTACTATTAATTACTATTCATCTATCTTTACTTTTCCTTACTACCTATTATCACATACTATCATACTTATACCTTACAATTTACCTTCCCAATACAACTTTAATCACATCACACTTTACACATTACTTCTTTTTATTACAAAATAATAAATTTAGTCAATTTTTCTCCTCATTTCTCCTACATTTTTTCACACAACTCATTTTCATAATAAAAATCTTCCAAAATCATTTCTCAAATCCTCTCTCTACAAATTTCCTCTAAAAAAACTCTCTCCTTTCCATCTCCATAAACTACCCATTTCTCTTTAAGAGAAATTCTAAAACACCATCACCTACTTAGGTAAAACTTCTTCAATTTACTCATCATGTTCATTTAACTTAGCATGAGCTTAGTGTATGTTTCTTAGACTCATAGAGTTAAAGAAACCAATATGTTCATGTTTTGTTTTTGTTCATGTTTATATTTTCCATTATGTCATTATTGTTATTATGTTGTTGTTATTAATGTTATTATTATCTGCTTTAATCTAACTTCTATATAGTATTATGTATATATATTTCTTTAGAGCATATAAGCTCACTTGTTATTTATTTATTTGTATGCTTTGCAATTTATTTATTTTTATGCTTTGCAATTTATTTATTTCATGCTATTATTAAGACTAGTCTTTCTAGTCTTAGACTTGTCCTCATCAAGTCAAAACAATTTTCTTTCTTTCTTTTTTTTTTTTTTTCTTTTTGAGACTAGTCTATTCTTAGTCCCGATACCTTGATGAAGCTAGGTTTCCAATACTTCTCTTATTATATGCTCTTATTTATTCTTGTATATATCTTATCTTATTATTTAATATTATTATTTCTATAGTTACATATTCTCATTCATGCATGAACATGTTATATTGTCTCAACAACTATGAAAAGGAGTTTTCTTAAGTAATAAAAATAAGAACTCTCTTTAAAAAATAAATTTTTCACATAAGAAATGATTTTTTTTTCATAAAAACTTAAAGTTTTATCTTGACAAATATTTTCCAAAGTTAGAGAAGTTTATATGGGATTTTATCAAGGATTACATAAAGTAAAGTTATCACATACCCTCTTTTTAAACCAATGAAATAGAGAATTTTCTTTAAAACTTAATATTGTTAAATCATGGTTTAATAAAGAGTTTTCTTGAACTCATTTGTGAAGTTTTCATCAACACTCTAAAATAGTAAGACTTAGACATGTTTTTCAAAAATCATCAAAGAATAAACTTTTAAAGATAAGTCTTACTTAGGAAATAAAATTAGCAAATAACTTAGAAGATTATTATTATTATTTATTTAAAGTGGAAATAACCTTAGGAAAATGAAGAACACATAAACATGACTACTTTAAGAAACTTTAATCACTACCAAGAGATTCCTAGAAAAAACTACATTTTGCAACCACTAAAAATAAAGTTGTACGAATCTTAGAACAAAAAAATTACTTTTTGAAAATTTAATTATGCTCAAAGTTAAGAAATGGAGTTAAAAGAAGGAAATACTCACTTCCAATAATTCAAGAAATTTTTCCAACAAACCAATGTGAACTTTCCAAAGTCTTAGCTTTTCCCAACCTTTAAGAGACATTTGTTTTAAAAAAATCATTGTTAAGACAAAACTACTAAATTCATGCATACAATATGAGTCTATATATATATATATATATAAGGATTTTTCAACTATACAAATAACTATATGTTTGTACAAGAATTCTTGAATGGAGAAAGTTTGAAAACTTGAGTTTTGAAATCTGGAATTTTCATGATGAATCTGTACGTCACTATTCCAAGACACAAATGACTTCTTTTGTTAAAAATAACCTTAGAAATGGATAGATCTTTTCGAGTAGGTAGAAAACGGTATATAATATGCGAAATTCCGAGTTAAAATGAGCAAGGTATTGCTATTTTAAGTTGGAATTTCCATTCATGCGAATCTTGACGAATTCAATAAGATAGAATTAGAGAATTTGAGTAGATCTTGGATTAAATACTCATTTCGGTATTTCTTTTGTTTAGATGTCGAGGACCAAGATCTTCTCTTCCTCGAGATTACTTCGATTGATAGAAGATCGCTATGGACGAGAGTTTCCTTTACGTTTTATGTATTCGCATGTGCTTGTAAATAGAGCACTAGATGTTAGGAAAAGATAAAATTGATATCAATGTAGGTTATCATGGGAATTATGTATGCGAATTGCTATGTGTGATCAATAAACAATAAGTATATCGGAGCCCGATTTGTTGATTATTATAATTGCCTCTATATATATATGCTATGTGTGCAATTATTGATTGACCACCTTAAATGAATTAATGTCGGATTGGATATTCCCTTAAACTAAATTGCTCATGCATATCACTTAGAATATCATTTCGCATTTTTACTACTACTGCCAGCGTGGGACCAGGAAGGTAAGCTGTCGAGCTACATTTTGAGGAATTAGGACGTTCGGGGAATACGGTCTCAAGTTGTAGCCGAGCCGAATCGATCGTTTTGGGTAAGGAAAGCCCGAGACTAGCAGTACGGTTTGTTGGAACTCCAAGAAGTGCTGCAAAATTTCAAGGAGGTCGTTTGGGGCCAGTTCAAATCATTCCCTAACCACCGATGGAGGGGTAAATCTATCATACATAAAACTAATAGTCGTATGTATCTTTGATCATATGGTTGTTGCATTTATATACTTATTTAATGAACTTGGTGGAATGCTTGTTATGAGTATTTTGCATAAGGAATATCTCACTAAGCTAGTTATGCTTATTCCCCAATAGACTTTTGATATTGCAGAATCGTTATTTTGCACTTGAGACCACCTTGTCATCCGGGTATAATCTATGCTTTCGGGAAGCTTTTGGAGGAATTTTGTTTTGAAGTTTTAGATTAGATTTTTTCCAAAATATTCTAGCTTTAGTTATTTTCTCTAGTGAGATTTTGTTACTATGGAGACTTACCAGGGGAATACCCTGTAGAAGTTGTAAGACTTTATATTTCAATGATATATATTAAGTATTATTTTGGATATTCTGCTGCCATTATCTTAAAAAGCATAACTCTTGTGAACGTACGCCTTGTACCAATATGAAAGCTTCCGAGTGACTAAAGTAGTCAATCTCAAGTTTTAATATTGTGTACGGTAGGATGTCACGTTTAGGTACCCGTAGGGGTGTGACAGTTTAAGTTGGCATCAGAGCATCAAGATTTTGGAAGAAAATAGTAAGTTTAGAAGTAGAAGTTTTAGAGACATGATGAATTTAAAGTTAAGCCATAAGAGTTTTAGGAAAAATCCTAGAATCATAAAAAGTGGGAATTTGTGGAGACCATTTGTTTTATGACCATGCCTAAGACATATAGATGGCCTTAGAACTAGTTTATACCCTCAAAAGAATAGATGGATTTCCAAACCATTTTAAACCTCAAGAAAACACAACCCTTGTAAGTTGCAAGTAACAAGAAAACAAAGTTAACCGACTTTTTGATAACAAAAGGAGAATATGCTTACATAAAAGACTATGTAACCAACCATAGGAAACATCGGAAACAATTCTCGTAGGTGTCATCAAAGAATCGAAAGCAAAGATGTTCTTTTAAAAAAATTGGAAGTGGGAAGAAGGTGAAACCAACCCCGGATTCCCTTAAATCTCAACGAAAGGATCGAGAAAAGAGTAAGGAGCTACGATGAGAAGAAATTGTCGCTTCACCCAAGACATAACGCCTTAGTTATTAAATCGCAACTAATTAAAAGATGTAGTTTAGTGTTTAAAGGACAACAAGTGACCTAATGATTTCTTAATAATGTGATCCCTTTGTTTTGTTTTTATGGCATTTATATTATATTTTTGTGAGTAAAATTCATGATTTTGATTTCTTACTTTGTGATTTCTTTGTAATGTGTATTTGAATTTCATGATTTCTTAATAAGCTTCTGTTAATTCCTATTTTGCAAATTTATTCCCATAAGTTTTGATTTATGATCCTTATTTTTTGAGATTTTCATAAACGTTAGTATAGAGCGTATGAAGAAAACTAAAGCTTACGTAATCTAAACGATTAAACAGTCGTTCAAGAAGACGTAGGAATAGAGAGCAACGAGATTCTAACGAAGTACCAGCTGAACAAGGAGTACCTTTGCAGAACCAACTGATGAATAACCTTGCTCCGCCCCGAACCAGCAAAATGACTTTGCTGCTCCCTTGGACAGATGAACTAGTTGTTGACTATTTTGATTCAGTAACAAAATCAAAATATTCCAGCTCCTGCTCCACCTCAGAATGCTCCTGAAGCCACGGCAAACACCCGTGAACAGTCGCATGCCGCCATTTCCTCCGCTACACAGAGATCACACCGAAACCTACTCCCCGACTTCATCAAAGTAATAGCTACTTCAATGAGCCTTTGGAAAGCCAGGTAGGCCAAGACTGGTTGGCCTAAGTCAAGAGATCGTTTGATGCTTATGAAGTGCGCCCATTTAAGAGTTAGTTTTGGACATACCTGGTGAAATTTAATGCCCGAGTATGGTAGGAATCGAAGAAGCGAGAATTACCGGCTCCAGTTACTTGGGATATGTTTCGAGAAGAGTTCTTAGAGAACTATTTCGGAAGTCTCAGAGTCGGTACAATGCTGACTTCCTGCATATTTCTCAAAGGGGGAGAACCATCAAGCAGTATGAAACCGAGTTTAGTCGCTTGTTACAGTATGCTCCTAATCTTATAAGCATAGCGATGAGTTAAAAAGACAAGTTTTCTTGAGTGGATTAGATGAGGACCTGAGGATTCGTTTGGTGGAGTTTGATATCAGAAGTTTTAGGGAGCTAGTGGAAAAGGCTCGAATTATAGAAGGAGCCAAAAAGATGAAAACAAAAGCTCCAAGAGAAAGTGTTTGTGTTTGGAAGGAAGCCTTATGAAGGACCGAGTTCTGGATTCAAAAATAAGAGGTTTAAGACCTTTGGAAGTTTCAAAGGAAGTGAAAGCAATCAGAAGGAAGTGACCAAGGTAGATATCACATGCTGGAAGTGCCGAGGCAAGCATTATCCAAAGTCTTGCCCCAATTGCAAAACAAGTGCTATTTTTGCAAAGCCCGGATCATAAAATCCTGGAGTGTCCCAAGAAGAACACCAGTGTTTGCTATGTGTGTAAGCAGCTAGGACACCTGCAAATGAATGCCCGAAGAGGAGAAATGCTCTGGTGAAGCCATCCAATGCTTCGGAGGGTTCGCCCTGTCAAAACCAACAACGGCAATGGGAACGAAATCGCTCTGGCACATCGATGCATGGAATGAGAATTTATAACCTAGATAGTCAATGGATGTGCGAAGAAGCTGATGATGAGGAGGAGGGATGTGAGTTTGCTGCCATGGAGGGAGACGAAGGCTATGACCATGGGCTCATTGCAGGTTAGCCTTAACCTTAAGCTATCGTTTCATTTGTTTATAGCATTTTTTTTATGTTATCGAATCTGTAACAATAGAATCCCTATATCTTTTAGCCTAAAGCTTTAGAAAAGTTAGATAAGTGTAGTATGGTTAGTAACTAGTGCGTGTTGAACAGGAAGTATACGATAGCTAGTGAGACGTTTATGCTTGTTTGATACCGGTGCCACCATTCGTTTATCACCCCCAACCTTGCTAAGAAGACGGTTTACCTATAGTTACCACCGCTACCAGCTTTAAGATAAAGACACACACGGGTAGCATTGTAACCACCCGAGAAATGCTGATGGAATGTCCCTTAGAGATTCAAGGACACCATAACACAAGTGACTTGATTGTGTTGGAGATGAGCAAGTATGAAGTGATTCTCGGCATGAGTTGGTTACCCATGTTAAAGCTACGTAGATTGTCGAGAGAAGAAGGTGAACTTTAAGGATGTGAATGGGAAGGATATTGACAAAGGAGAATCCGCTGTCATAAGGAAGCAAGGAATAAGTTCACTCGAGTAAGTGACGGATGAGAAGGAGATCGATCGACAAATTAATGCCATAGAAGAAGAAAGTGAAGGACCAAGAGTGGAGGATATACCTATAATCAATGAGTTTCCTGATGTTTTTCCTAAGGAATTGCCCGGATTACCGCCAAAGAGGGAGATCAATTTTGAAATTATCTTGATGCCAAATTTCGAGCCAATATCGAAAGCTCCATACCGCATGGCATTGGTAGAGTTGAAGGAACTCAAGAAGCAATTACAAGAGCTTCTAGATCAAGGATTTATTCACCTAAATGTATCGCCATGGGGAGCACCAATCTTGTTCGTTAAGAAAAAGGATGGGTTTATGTGAGTTATGCATTGATTACCAGGAGAGTTAATAAGGTTACAATCAAGAATAAGTACCAATTACCATGGATTGATGACCTCTTTGATCAATTGCAAGGAGCAAGTGTGTTTTCCCATCGACCTGAGGTCATACCACCAGTTAAGAGTAAAGCCGAGATGTACCAAAGACCGCTTTTCGGACTCGTTATGGACATTACGAGTTCTTGATGATGTCTTTTGGTTTGACAAATGCACCGATCGCTTTCATGGACCTGATGAATCGAATCTATAAGCCCTTATTGGATAAGTGCGTTATAGTTTTCATCGACGACATTTTGGACTACTCAACTACACGAGAACAACATGAGGAACACCTCCATATGGCGCTTTGGATGTTAAAGAACATAAGTTGTACGCCAATTGTCAAAGTATGACTTTTGGTTGGATAAGATATCTTTTTAGGACATGTTGTTTCAGGAGATGGCATATCGATTGACCCTGAAAAGATTAAAGCAGTGATGGAGTGGAAGCAACCGAAGACAGTGACTGAAGTAAGAAGCTTTTCTTGGTTAGCTGGCTATTATCGAAAGTTCGTAAAGAATTTCTCGACTATAGCCAAGCCGTTAATACAACTTACTTAAAAGAATGTGAAGTTCATTTGGACCGATAAAAGAGAAGTGAGTTTCCAAGAGCTCAAGCAAAATCTTGTATCCGCACCGATACTCGTTTTGCCAAACCTTGAGAAGCCATATAAGGTGCATAGCGATGCATCAAGAAATGGTTTGGATGTGTGCTAATGCAAGAAGGAAAAGTGATTGTTATGCTTCACGACAGCTAAGACAACATGAGCAAAATTATCCGACACATAACTTGGAGTTAGCTGCTGTTGTTTTCGCACTCAAGATATTGAGGCATCACTTGTATGGACAGAGATGCGAAATATAAACGGATAACAAGAGCCTCAAGTACCTATTCACTCAAAAGGAGTTGAATATGCGACAATGAGCTCATAAAGGACTACGATCTTGGAATTAATTATTGTCTAGGTAAGGTCAATAACGTCGCCGATGCCTTGAGCTGGAAGAATCATGGGGAAGTTGCCGCCCGTTGACGACCAAAAGGAGTTGGTAAGAGAATTCGAAAAGCTGAATATCGAGTTCATTGGACAATATGTGGAGGTGAAATATCTAACTTGGTGATGAACCAACCCTGGTGGAACGGATTAAAGAAGCTCAACGGTATGATGAAGTCATACAAAGGATCAAACGGGAAGTACAAGCGAGAAGTATACTAACTTCACTAGATGAAGATGATGTGGTGAGAATGAAAGGGAGATTATATGTGCCGAATGATGAGGAGATGAGAAGGGAAATTATGAGTGAAGCTCATAGCTCAGGATACACAGTACACCCGGAGGGACTAAGATGTATCAAGATCTTAAGAGCCACTTTTGGTGGAATGGAATGAAACGGAACGTAGCTGATTATGTGATGAAGTGCTAGACTTGTCAACAAGTAAAGGTGGAACGTCAAAGGCCGGAGGATTATTAAAGCCTTTACCGATACCCGATTAGAAGTGGGATCAGATATCGACGGATTTCGTATGCGGATCACCAAGAACATCAGTAGGATATGATACCATA